>CM021107.1:365398645-365693034 GCA_007115665.2 Sequoiadendron giganteum | reverse complement strand
TTCTTAATAATCCTACCTTTGTTCTCTTTATTTTTGTTATTCAAAGCTCTATTTGGACATCTTGAAGCATAGAGAATTGTCTTTCCATAACTAAAACATTTAAAAGATAGCTTATCATTGTACTTACCATTACCCTTCTTCATTCTCCTTACAAATTTAGCTTCTATATCATCAAGATCCTCATGATTTGATTCCTTGATCTCCTTTGATTTTCCAACCTTAAAAGTAGTCTCAACTTTTACACCACTATTTCTTCCAAATTATCTCATTTCAAAAGCGGTTAAAGATCCATACAACTGATCTCTAGTGTATTGATTTAAATTTGCAAATTCCTCAATAGTAGAAACTTTATGACTATAAGATTTAGGAAGAGTTCTATGAATTTTCTTTACCACTTCTAGTTCTTTGAGTTCGCCACCAAGACCTTTGATGGAGCTGACAACTTCATCTATACTTTGCATATAGCTTGTAACATTTTCATCTTCAAACATCTGTGGGATCTCAAATATGATCTTCATATTTTGCATCTTAGTTTCTTTAACCTTATCATCTCCTTCATAAATGTTTTCTAACTTTTTCCCAAATTGCTTTAGCAGTTTTTAGACTCGTCACTTTCACTAATTCAGAATTAGTAAGACTATTTAAGAGAGCATACCTTGATTTACCATTGCTTTCATAGTATTTGATCTCATCAACAGTACTTGGACCATTTATAGGTTTAGTATATCCATTCTTAACAAACTTTCAGACATCAAATCCAAGATAAACCAAATAACCTCCCATCCTTATCTTCCAGAATGCATAATGTGTTCCATCAAACATAGGGATCTCTTTCTTGTGTGCCATCCTAGATCTACCTCAAGTGGTTAAGATTTCTTCGAAGGAACCTTGCTTTGATACCAATTGTTGAATGCACAGACAACTGAGAGGGGGGTGAATTAGTTGTACCTTAAACCTTCAAAACCCTCATACACATTCAAATCCACATTAACTTAATTAACCCCTAATCTATTATGATGATTTAGCATGAAAGGAAAATAACATAAACTGAAATAAATCAACACCGTGTACAAGAGAACACCAAATTTACATGGGAAACCCAAGATGGGAAAAACCAAGGTGAGGATTAGCTCACAATATAAATTAATATCAATACTGAATACAATAGGGCTCATTGTTGAAGGGCTCACTACCCAAAGAAGAAAGGCTCACTGCTAGAATAGAAAGAAGATAGAGAAGAATGTTACACAAATAAATCCATCTCAATGCAACAAAGAAATCCACCACAATATTACCAACACCTTTGTAGCATAACTAAAGAATTGTAGACACCTTTGTAGCATAACTGAAGAGTTGTAAATACCTTATGCTCACTACATCCAACAATCTAACACATGAAAGCTTGCACTGCACTTCTCAAATTCACACACTAATACTCTACGACTCACATAATTTGTATCTTACTTAACTATATTTGCATCTTTCAACAACTCAACACATATTTATATCATCCTCAACCTTGAAAATATTATCCAAGGTGGGCTATGCACCTCAACCGTGTAAACTCAAATTACGTTGACACCAAAACACTTCTATGGTGGATAGAAGTGAAGGCAAACCAAACCACTCCTTATTTGAGACCCAAAACTATAACACCACACTACCACACACTTCTATAAATAATAAGCATCCACCACAATTAGTGTAAATGCCAAGGTTGGTAGTTACCCGTGTAAACACCATTAAACTTTTAAGTACATGCTTCCTTTGATTCAACAGCAACTTGAGGACAACAAATGGCACCTAAACATAATCTGAAATATTCAATAAATGTCCCTAAATATAACAAAATAATTTTCAACAAATTTCACTTGAGAATGTACACACCCAATACACTTAAACAGCTTTTCCATACACTGTAACTTAAGAAAATACATTTCAAAGCATAAAACATTAAAAAACCTTGACTAAAGAAAGATACCAAAATTGTCAACACCCCTTTAGATCCACAAGACCTGAAACCAAACTACAGAGAAATGCAAAGCAAAAACATTTCTCCTAGACACCTTTGTAATACACTATTCACACACTGGTGAACACTTCTTCTGCACAACGATCCAACACATTAAATTTTGAATACTACGCCTCTAAACACCTCTTGTCAACATATCCAAAATTCATAGGAAGATCTTCAACCTTGAATAAATGAGAAGCAACACCAGAATAATACTTTGTAACCCAAAACAACACTCCAACACACCGTTTCCTCTTTTTACTAAATTTTCTCAAAAGCAACTAGAAACCAAGCACCAAGAATACATCCTCATCATCTCCATCACTTCCTCAACCATAGACAAAATCTTATCAAAGAAACACTAGAGGTTGACACCAGTAGCTTACTAATGACAAAATAATGCAACTAATCAAAGCATCATCAATGCAACAACATAATTAATATCAACAACTACACATACTCTTGCAACCATCTTCTTCTCACACAATTGACACCAATGAAAACATAGGCTTGTTGACATCAATGACAACACCAACTGCTCATATTTGCAACAATAGATTCTTCTAAAACATTCAAGAGGATGGAATCTACAAGACACAATCAATGGTTCCCATGTGCCTTCTTTTCCATTTTCTTCCAATCTTCATCAAACATTGATTCTAGTTTATTTTCATTAAAAACTGGCAACCAATGATCTCTCTCTTCAATGAGATCATCCATCTTCAACCTCCACATCTCGTAGCTAGTGCTATTGAACTTCTCAATATCTAAGCGAGGATAGAAGCCATGGTTTACAATCTACTTCACAAATCCACATTACCCACAATGCATAAGCTCCCACTGCAACCAAAAAATATTTAACACTCAAAAGAAAGGTGTCCCTCTCTTAACACAATTGTTAGCTCTAATACCATGTGTTAGAAATAAAGGTATAACTTGCAACAATATAAAATTATTAAAGTGAATACAAATCTGAAATTGTGTTTATAAGATTACCATAAAATGATTAAGTGATTGACAGTTGCAACGATGAAAGAAAAATTGCAATACCACAAGTCATGAACATAAGTGACACAAGATATACATGAAGAAGCCCTTACGAGAAAAAACTCCACACCCAAAGAGATCCAATGTTTGTATTTGTATTCAAGGAAGTACATCAATACAACAATCTCTCTATAATTTAGCAACACTTTGTTGCTCTGACAACCTGCAAAGAAATCATATTAAACCACCATATCAAGGATCCAATATGTAGAAGTTTGTAGGAGATAATACCACAAATGGTATCCCAAAACAACAAGCAAAATCACTTGAAAAGACCCACGCCCCCCTTAGTGGACAACCTATAAATATGGAATAAAATATTAAATTATCACATGGCCTTCACATGGGCGCCTAACCCACATCCAATAGGAATTGATCATCAATATCCTTCACCATTAGGGCACATTTGTCAAATTTTGCACTGGTGAGATTCATTACAATTTCATTCTTCATGGCCTTCATTATCGAAAATGGTCCATTTGAGCATAATCCTATAACAACCCTAATAGCTTCCTTCTTTATCATGTGTGACATATCCAGCCACATGAATTTATCATAAATTTTGTTGAGAAAAAGTTTGACCTACTCATCCTCATAGAAAAAATTTGGAAAGTTATTCCATACATCCAGTTTCTTCTCCATTAAGCTCTCATATTCAATTTTTAGTTCAAAATCATCTCCAGTCAACTCATTCACCCAGTATTTTTCCATCTTCCCACGATCATACTCTTCTATTTTTATGTGGATATAGATATGCACATCCTCTGTGTGCATCACACCATATGGAACCCTCAAAAATGCACCTTCAAGGTCCGTCTCCATGGATTTTCTTCTTAAATTTGGGTTTTGGTCACTCCAAAACATTAATTACTTGTGGAGTAAACATTTTGAACCTACTTTAAAACTAGGGTTTAGCAAGAGACTGATAAATACATTATAACTCTTCTCTGGTAGGGTTTCACATAACACTTTAGAATCACTTCAAATTTCCTTTGCTTTGCACTTCAATTCAATTTCTCATTCAAAAATGAATTAATCTTATGTGAAATCACATATAAAAACTTTTTTGATGACCTAAAAATGCATTGATTGTAGTTGACAAAATTAGGTCAAAAAGCTAGTAAACATTCACTATGTTATCATAGACATCTTCAATCACTTCGCTGAATTTTGCAACAAGATATTTCATACCGGAGATACCACCAATAGATCGACCATGTCAATCTACACATGTACCATTGTGTTAAGGATATTATCACCACATCTTTGGTGGGGGCATTGAATGTTTTCTATTAAAACTCCCCTTGAGCCAAAGCTCTTTATCTAGTTTCCAAAGGAAACATCTGCACCAGAGGTTGGCATAGACTTACTCTTCACTTCACTCTCTTCTCTCTTCTTCCATATTTTCTTCATTTCCTTCTTCGTCTCAACTAGATCAACCTTCTTTACTAGATCAGTCTTCTTCTGTGAAACATAGGGTTCACATTCTTGCTTCTGCAAAACTTAGCTATGTGTCCTAGTTTATTGCATTTATGACATGTGACACCTTTTTATAAACAAATATATTTTTTTCCATTTTAGATTTGCATTCAAAATCCTTATGCCCTAATCCATTGCTTGTATAACAGTAACCACTTAATGATTGAAACATCATACCATTATTGTAACTATTCACATCTAACTTTTGCATTCACTAGCTTTATGACCAAATCTATTGCATGTAAAACACTAATCGGGAAATTATTGAACATTTTCATTCATTTTTCTTCTAATTTCTATAGCTCTGTGTCCATATTTATTACAAGAATAATAGTAACCATTAAAAAATGAATACCTTTGTGCAACAAGTTGTTTGATAGGAGTTCTTTTGAAATATTTATTTTGGTTCTGGACTTGTGTGGAATTGCTCTTCTTATCATTATTCTTTTTAGCATTGTTTGAAGTCTAGTTCTCCTTTGAACTTTCTCCTTTTTCAAACCCTAAACCTTCTTTATCCTTAGAATCATCTTGTTTTTCAATCATCTCATCAAGCAAGGTGGAACTCTTCTTGAATCTTTTATTTCTCTAGATCTGATCTCCATGTCACAATCTCTTGTTAAAGCTTTGAACATTCTATAGATTTATCTTTCATTTTGGTATTCAAGTAGTCTTCAACTCTTTTCCCTTCTTCAACTTGCACTTTCAAATTAGTGATTGTTTTATTTAATTGCTTGAGTTGATCATTTATTTCCTTGAATTTTTTTTAGCTTTCTTGAGTTTCTATCTCAACTTCTCAATACACTCTGGATCCTTAAGATTCTCTTTCAGATCTATGTTCTCAATTTTTTCTTATCCAAATCATCAAGAGTTGATTTGAGTTCTCCTTCCATATCAACGTCACAATATTCTTTAGTGAACCCTTCAAGAATAATTTCCTCAGAAGGGATAAGATACTTCCTTGTAACCATGTGTTCAACTTAAACATCCATTCAAAGCATCACATTAAAGTTGCAGTAATATAAAGAAACATATCAAGCATGCATCATAACAAGGAACACAAGAACACCAGTTTCATGTGCAAAACCCTAAAAAGGAAAAAACCACATTGGGGATTAGCTCAGAATATATTATAACTAGTTACGAAGTTGATACAAAAAGGTGGACTCATTGTCCAAGTACTCACTATCCAAAAAGAGAATAGCTCACTATCGATGGCTCACTGTCAAGTGCTCACTGCCTAGAATAAAAAAAGATAGAGGAAAGGGTGGTTCACAGCCAAAATGAATTGCTAATAATGCATCTACAACATACCAAATATACAGTTCCAATTAAGTTCTAAAAATTGACTTAACACACTTCATACTTCACCAGTACACTTTTAGCACTTCACACTACATTGTATTTCGCATACACTCTTCTCTAACTCATCTCATCCTTCACATAATGAATTAACCTCACATATATACTACAACCAACCAAAACATCAATTAGATAAGCCTAATTGCATGAATCATGTACCACACAACCTATCGGCTTAAAAATTTAACACACAAACTTTGAAAAATAAACTAAAATGTGTATAACATCAAAATAGGTCTGCATGACCCATAATCACTCCCATAAATTTTCTCCTTACATACTTCAACTCCACATGACCTCAAAATACTTAGGTCAGTACCACATAGAAAAACTAGTGAAGAAGTAATTGAATGGACAAACTATTCATTCACAACTCAACATGTGGCCACTAAAACACTTGTATATTAGAGCACACATACTTC
This sequence comes from Sequoiadendron giganteum, assembly GCA_007115665.2. NCBI lineage: Eukaryota > Viridiplantae > Streptophyta > Pinopsida > Cupressales > Cupressaceae > Sequoiadendron > Sequoiadendron giganteum. Next base: position 365,686,713 of record CM021107.1, on the reverse strand, counting down.
TAACACAACATTGCATAACATAATATTCATCCACAATGGAATGTGAAGCATTCCAAAATACACTTTGTACTAGTAGCACTACCATTATAGAGTCGATACTTTATCAACATTATCTTCAACCGCAGAAGACATACAACTTTGGATTTAGATACCTCCAACATGCACCAATATTACCTTAAAACTGCTTGACAAAATTATGCATAGTAGAGCAATGTGGACCACAAGACCAGTTCAATGTAACACTAAACTATACACCAGGACTTAAGCAAAATCTCCAAAACACTTAGTCCTCATCGGACCAATACTTCTACATTTCTACCATGGATTGCCATCAATGACAACACCATACATTTTCATGATCATGCTCATGTTACCAACAATATCCCAATGACAAAGCTCATTTTTCCAATATTTATAGTTAAGTGATTTGAGCCTTAGCCTCATCCAAATACTTATCAAGTTCATTAGCTTGCAATTTCTCTATTTATATGGAATTTTTATACAAAATCACATGAACCTCTGATTTCATCTTAATATTGGCAAAATTAATTATTTATTTATCCACTTCTAACTTTCATCAATTGTATTCTTAAGATTCCACTATAATAATATTAGAGGAACCAAATAACTTGGATCCCTCTTGGAGAAAATCCACCCTATCCTTCACTTGGAGATATTATATGCTTGTATTAATGGATTACATTTGATAATCTATTTATTTGTTCCTTAGGCTTGTCCACCAATAGTGTGAAGTGCTTGAAGTGAATGGCATCTTATATTGGGTCCTATTTTATTCTAACCATTTGGTGGCAAGGTAACATATCTCTTCCTCTTTCTTTTTTCCTCTTTCAATTATGTGACCACCTAAATTTGGCTCATCTTTTTTTTATAAGCGGCATGCTACTTTATCATGATCACACCTTATAGTAACTAGGTATCCCTCAAGAATAATACGAGAGTTGTTGGGGCTACCTACTATATAGTGAGCATGGAAAATAATATTTAATAAGTGATAGGTTACACAACCTTTATGGGAGATGGGGGATTGGGTTCTAAGACTTATGGGGGTGGAAGCATAGATATTTGCAATGCATGGAGGTGATAACCACTATATGGTAGTAAAAATTGAGGCATTTGGCTAGCTAGGGAGGGGAATTATGGGTTGTATAATTATGGTAGGAATAGAAAGGGTGATGAATGAATTACTAGTGTTGTACAACTCTACTAGTCATGAATGGTTGTGGTGAAAATAGAGGGAGAGGAGGGAATTTTTTGTATGGAGGTGAAAGGAAAAGAGCAAGGGTATGGGATGGAGAAGAAGGGTAATAATTAGGGATGATATTATGAGGATTTGTGAATGAGAAGGGGAAAGATAGATCTAAGCTTTAGCTTGAGAATAATGTTAGGAAAAATATTGTCTCAACCTTACAATTATAACAGGTTAATATATATAGTGTGGGGTGTTGCAAGGGGGGGTACCCCACTTGCAGGTTCTAGAGGGGATGACCCCCTGGTGGGGGGTTCGAAGGTAGCACTCCTGAAAGCCACATGTTATGTATATTTTATTATTACAAATATGGACCATTCATCATTAAGTCTCATATCTAATGGTATATATTTTATTCACTTGTCTTGCCCTAAAAGGCAACCCTTTTTATGAGGGAAATGTATTAAAATTGTGTGGTGTGACGTATTATAAGAATTTGATAGTTGTTTTATTGCCTTTGGATCTATGGTTGGTGATACTCCTGTGAAAATCTTGCTCTGCAAGTATATTATATTCTTCATTATTTATGAATAATATATTGGGTGGCTTTTGGAGTGTGGGTTTTTTCTCTAGAAATGGTTTTCCCCATGTAAATCATTGTGTTGTGGTATACATGATATTTATGTTTATTTATGTTTAGGTTTTTGTAACTATTGTAAATATCTGTAAATTTTTACATTAGCCTCCTCTTAAGATTAGTGTAGGAAGTTGTTTTGGTCCCTTAGCTTCCTTACAAAGAATAGGAGGGATGAATAATTACTTCTATAATTGAGGTATAAGGATACATTATTTCTCTTTTCTTTGGTTCATCCTCTTCTTGAGCCTTCTTTTTATTTTTCTTTGGTATCTCACCCACCTTGTCTTCCTTTTATATTTCTTCTCCTTGGGATGATCATCACCACCCACAACAACCTAAAAAATAATTTATTTAGTATTCAAGGCCCTTTGTGATAAGGAGGTGAGAGTGACAAATGTCTCTCTTCTCTAGATAAATTGTCTTGTTTTTCCACTCAACATTTTCCCAACAATCTTATTCATGTTAGATATTCTTATCATTTTTTGTTTCTATTGTTAGGTCCTATAAACTAATGGTAAAGGTCTTGTACCTTGCGTGAATCCAATGTGAGATTGAGTTGCCACTTTTGATGGCACTTATATGAATCCATGATGCCTTGATTCAAATTCACCTTGTTCTTTCAAGGAGGTGACCTCAATTATCCCCTTATATTTGGGAGGGAAATAAGAGGACGTGGTGCTCTAATAGTCTCAATCATATATTTCATCTCATTTATCATCATATACTATAACCTCCCTTAGCCTTTGTTCACAAATGTGCAGATAGTGTGTTGTCATGGATGTCAACCCTTGTTGATACCATATGCACTTGTATGTTGAATATGTTGAAGGATAGCTCATTTTTGGATGTCAAAATTTTGAAGATCATGGTTGGATGTCAAAATGTTTTGGATGATAAGTCTCCAACTATCTAAGGCACAAAGACTGACATCATAGGAGATATATCAAATCCTCTACATTTCTCAACAGATGACTTCAAATATGGTCTTGCAATTTGAAGGGAAACTCTACATTGTAGTTAGGTATGCATGCTCCAAATTTCTATGCATAATTTTTATCATAGAGTGTTTCGATGTAAACAAAGTAAGCACATGTTAAGTTCCCATGAATGATTACTAAGGAAGAACTGAATGGCTCAACACTTCACCACATCATATTTTTTTGTCTACTCATTCCAATTTTTAGATGATTTGGAGCACCACCAATGTTTTTGTAAATGACAACATGTTTTCTCTGTTTTGACAACTTGGTAGGTTGGTATGTTAGTGTTTAAATGAGTTGCATCAACAATTACTTGCTCAAGCTAGTGTAAATAGGTTATGGAATGAATGGTGGAATCTCATTATATTCCTTGAATGATCCACAAACTAGTATATGATCCTCCCCTATATAGTATTATGTTCAAAATTATTATTTTTGGGTATGAAGTGTTTGTGCTAGAGCAAATGATCTGATATAATAAAAAGGGTGTAGAGAAGTGTTTTTACAAGCTACATCATCTTGTTGGAGTGATTCACACAAAGTTTCTTGATATCTCTGGTACCACCTTGGTGTGGAGTTGATGCTTGATAATTTACATGCTTGTTGAGCTTCATTTTCATGTTGGGTTGCTTGCACCAAGTGTTTAGATGTGTGCGGTAATTTTGAAGATGTTTTCAATGGATTGTTGTTCTTGAATATCTTTCAACTTGAAATACATGAGATTTCCTTTTAGTATAATTTTTTTGAAGTCGACTTGTTGTGATCATTGTATATCTCATAATATATGCTTATAACCAACAAAGTAAAACCTTTTGAAGTATGTTGAGGGTATAAATAGAAGATAAAATATTTTGAGGTGTGTGAGTGTTTTATGAATTTTTGAGCAGATAGTGTGTGAATTGAAATTCATAGAATATCTCTTGATAATGAAATGTGGCAAAGATTAGTTATGAGAGATCAACAATGAATGTAAATAATATTATGAAGAAGAATGTTTGAATCTAAATGAGAAAGGGTGTTGAAGGTAGTGAGTCATAGGCATCAGAGTTTGTTGAAGTAGATGTATGCATGAATTTACCAAAGGTAGTGGGTTGGAGGCAACAAAAGTATTGATATATTTCAGTTGCATGTTGAGGTTGTAAACTTCCATTGTAAGTGTTGTATTGAGTAGGGTATAGTGAAATTCCTTTGGTTAAAGACCATAAAAACTTGTTGTAAAATCTATTTTATATGAAGGACTGGATTTGGACAGTAGATCCGAGCAACTTGCTCACCGTGGTTTTTCCTTTTTAGGGTTTTCATGTAAACCTGGTGTTATGGTTGTATGCTTTTGTGTTCTTCTTCTTGTCATGATTTATTTATTTAATTGCTAATGAATGGAAATAATTGATTAAGTATTGATTCACACCCCCCTCTCAGTACTTTTGTATGTTTAGCAATTAGTATTAGAGCCAAGTGCCTTGAAACAGCTTAACAACTGAGGTAGATCTTGAGTGGAACACGTGGGAACTGAAGCATTGTCAAATGAGATGAATCCTCCAGAGGTTAAGAAGCATGAAGACATGGAAAACTTTAATGAAGAAGATTGTGAATTTGACTTTGAAGGAGAACTCATTTCAGCATTGGATGATCTAAATACTGCAAGAAGAGAAAGTGGTGAATTGAAGATCAAACTCAAAGAATCAAAAAAGATGATAATCAGTTTGAAAGTTCAAGTTGAAGAAGGAAAAAGGGTTGAAATTTATCTAAACAACAAGCTAAGGATCAAATTGACAAAGGCCTAAAACTCAAGAAAAGCACCAACATTCTTGATGAGATAATCAGTACTCAAAGATTTGTAAAGGATAAGGGTGGTCTTGGATTTGAAAAAGGTTAGAACTCAAAGGTTGATATTCCTAAAATGAAAAAGGAAAAGGACTTTGTTGAATATTCTAATAATATCAAAGATGAAAGGCAGAAATTGGATGATGGATTCATAAAGGTCAGCAATCAAAAGAAGGCCTTCAAGAGATCTCCTCTTAAACAAACTACTACTCCAAAGTTCTCTCAATCATTTCATGGTTATTTTTATTCTTGTAATAAGATTGGTCATAAGAATAGCAATTGTAGAACTAAGGAAAAAAGAGATGATTATATGGGAAAGAACTCTTTTGTGCATTCAAGACATAATGTTATGATGTATCATTCCTTTTATGGCTACTGCTATGCATGCAATAATTTTGGTCATAGGGCTACTACTTGTTAAACTAAAATAAGGAGAAATGGTTTAGCCCCTGAATAATATATTCTTTGCTACAATTGCAATAAATTTGGGCATAAAGCAATATTTTGCAAAAGTGGTTTTGGGAAAGGTCACATGTTCAACAAAAGTAGAAGAAAAGAAGGATGCCACAAAAGTTTGGAAAAATAAACAAGGGAAAGACAATAAAATGGAATATGACACTATGCTTATGCATTGTGCATAAAATCTCATGATTGATTAAGATATAATATTGGCTCAGTGAGAGCTATCACCCGTAAAGTATCTCAACCCTCTAGAGAGAATAAGGTGATGATCAATACAACATGAAAAGTAATCTGAAATAGGTGGTCTAAATAATTTATTCGATGAGTAAGATGGAATCTGCAAATCAATTGTCCAAAGCAAAAACATTGTTTGTGGACTATGGAATGAATGTGCATCTTTGTGAAGACATAGATCACTCTAGCAACTGCTTACCTAACAAGTACAAGGTGCATTAATTATGGAATGTTAGGGAAAATGTAAATTAATAATGCTTCAATTTGCACGATCTTGGCTCATTCAAATCAAAAGACTTTGCATCATGAGATAAGAAGAGAAGAAGGCATTTCAAGACATCTTATGAATTCAAGTGTAATTGTTGTGAAGTTGAAACCCTAGGAACAAAAAACATAAGTATTTTCAAACTACTCATAAACCATAGTTTCTAAAAGTTTAAAAATAAATTACAATGGCTACTCTAAAATTGATGGATGTCTCTAAGAAACCAAGCTTGAAGTATAAGAAATATCTATTCAAAGTAATGGATGTAGATAAAGATGGTGCATTCTCCAAATTTATTGTTGATACAGTGTACATAGAAGATGTTAGAATCTACATTCATGCCCCTATCAATGAAATTGACCACATGAATTTTGAAGATTTGAGGCATACCTTGTTGAACAATGATTATATTGGTACAAACCTGAATTTGCAAATATGCTAGCAAAAGAGTTGAAGTATGGAAGGACTTCCCAGAATTTTACGGTAACATTGAATGGGTAAGAATCATTTTGAGCAAAATCCATGATGACTTTATTTACTTGGAAAAACCTTATAGGATCACTAAAGATGCAATTAAGACAGTAATCGAGTTATGTGAAACCAAACTTGTTTTGTTGATGAAAGTTGTTAAAAAAAGGAAGGGTTACAAAGTTAACTAGTATGAAGTTTGACAAGAGAAACCTAAGCATAAATTAAATTAATGATATGGGTGTTAAGTATGCTTCCATGGGAATATCATATAAATTGTATTTCACAAACAGAGAAGTATCAGCAACAGGTATTGCAATCCACATTGCATACTAAATGGTCAAAGAAGGAAAGGATTTTGACTTGCGTGAATTGATGAAGGAGCAATAGTTTGATAATCTCAAAAGAACCAAGGACACTACAATAAATCCCTATGATTTGCTCCATTTTTTGCTCTGTTTTTTGCTTCCACCCACTGTTTTAATGTATTTTTTGGCAATTTTTTGAAAATGGCAGCACTATTTAGCGCGATTGCACATTTTTTGGCGTTTATTGCACTGATTAGTACAATTCGGTGCTAATTTAGGCACTAATTAGCACCTAAAGTAACACCATATTTAGCACCAATCTTATCTTTGAGTGTACCATCATCTTGATCTCCACCTTTAGCTCTGATTTTAGCTTCAATTTTAGCGTCGTGTTTAGCTCCGACTTTAGCTTTGAGTTTAGCTTCGGGTTTAGCGTCAAATTAGACACCCCTATGTTGAAGAGACTTATTTATATGTCTCATCGATGATGTAAAACAATGAAATTTCAACAAGATACGAGCATATCGAGGAGAGAATCACTTATGTCACATCGACAAGGTATATCTACAAGTGCTCGGCGAAACACAACTCTTGGATATAATGAAGTAATGTCGATGAGACATTGAGATATTGGTAAGATAGATAATATTATTTCATCAACACTCTTCAAGTAATGATCAAAAGCATACATTGCTATACCATCGGGAAGGTGAGCAACATATGCGATAGAACGATGTACACCGTAACCCCATAGCAAGAAGCCTTGAGCAAGGTGGTAGTGCGGTAAATAGTAGAAGGCAAGGGAAAAATACCACTATACCACAGTGATAATCACAAGTCTCCCCGACATGGCAGAGTTACACCGATATATAAAGAAATACTGCCGAAGGAAAATATCAATGAGACAGTGGCATACCGGTAAGAGATATTAACTTGTCTCATCAAAATCGGCAACCAACATTAGAGGAAAATAAGATCTAATGTCGATGAGGCATTGAGATATAGGTAAATTAAATAATATTGTCTCATAGACACTCTTCAAGTAATGATCAAAATCATACACCACTATACCATCAGAAGGTGAGCAACATATACAGTAGAGCGGTAAACACCGTAACCCCATAGCAAGAAGCCTTGAGCAAGGTGGTAGTGCAGTAAACAACAAAAGGAAAGGGAAAAACACCGCCATACCACAGTGGATATAATAAGAGATGGTGGTAGTATGGTAATCGTGGCATCATTACAATTCACAACAATAAATGTAGAAAATCACATCAATTGCCAAAATTAAATGTTATTAAATTATTAAGAGTTGCCAAAACTAATATGACTGAATACCGCGCCATCCAAAGATAAGTGATTTTTCCCAATATCGCACTCAATTGCAGTGCACTAGCATGGAAGGAGCTAAGGATATGAGAAGAATAAGTCCTGCAAGAGTGAAATACTCGGGTAAGTGCACGAAAACTCTCTGAAAGAAGCTCTGTTAATATAAAAAATATTTCAAGGTTTTGTCATCTCAAGCCATAGTAGAGAAAATTGAAACATGCCTCCTAAAAGAAAATGATCAGAATTAAAAGAAAGTTGGCCTAAAATTAAAGATGAAGAACCTAAAGTAAAGAAGAAAGCACTCCATCCTAAAACAAAACAATCAGAAGTAAAAGAAAGTCGGCCTAAAATAAAAGATGAAGAACCTAAAGTAAGGAAGAGACCACTCCATCAGTCCATATTAGATATACTTCCAGGGTCTACTAAAGAAGGTAATAAGAAGCTTCTCATGGACACCACACAAAGTTGTAGGGATGCCCTCATTTCCAAATCTGGATGGGACCTATTTTGGTATTTTTACAGTAAGAGAAATGAGAAGATTCCAGTGTCAAACGCTTGGATGTTGGATATAGCAAGGTTGATTGTCCCAAATGTCTTTGTTGATGTAAAATTTATTAGACTGCTAACCAAACACTATCACTCAACTACCAAAATAGTAAGGTTTCCAAATGACACAGTATTGGTAGAAGTAACCAAAAAAGCCATAATTGAGTGTTTTGGCTTAAACAAGCAGGCTCTGACCAAGATAAACTTGTAGAAAAGTGAGGAGGATTATGCTAGGTTAAAAAAGACTCATAGAAGTGATGAGGCACCCCTATATATGAAAAGAGGCATTGGTAACAGAACATTCCCCATCTCTACTACCACTACTGAACCATTTAATGTGATAGATTTTCAGTATTACTTTGTGAATACATGTTTAGCTCTTTGCCAAGTGTTGGGGATAGATGCTCAAGATAAAATTCCAATAGGCCTAATGATGATGACCATGAGAATTCAAAACCCTAAAACTAATATTGAATATGACTTTGCTTCATACCTTGAGAAGGTGCTAGATGATGAATTCTCCCAGGTTATAGAGGATAGAGCACCGACTACATTCAGACACTATTCCCTACTGTGTCTACGAAGACTTTGTACACAAAATCCTTTGAGTTCTTGGGTATGCAATACCAATATTGTCAACCAAAATGTTGTAACTACTGATACCTTTCGCTTTAAGACTAGAGCAGGGTCATACACACAATTTTGGAGATTGGTTCTTCCTCTCGAAAGTTACAATAATTAGAGTTTATGGATGCCATCTTGCTCCACACATACTGCCAAAATTTGTGCCCCTCAGATTAGCATTTCTTGAATTTAAGTGGAAAATGATGTGGATGGATAAAGATGTAATGCACAAGCAGAAGAAAGACACTTTCCTGCCAAACCAAACCAAGTGTGAAGATTGGACTGTAGGCTCAGACACACTAGAGGAGTTACAGTATTATTTAAAGACAAGATATGCATTGAAATCTGGAAAAGAAAGAGCCTTTGACCTTGAAAATCATATGAACAACATAAGGCACAATCTTCTTACCAAAATGACAATGCCACGCCAAGTGGATTTTAAAGAAGATGTCATAAGGAACTGCATTACTTATAATGATGTATTTAGTAGAAGGAAAAAATGGGAATATATGAAGAAGCTTGAAGAAAGGACGAAGTGGAGGTCCAAGGATTTCCTAGGATACTTTGTTGAGGAAAAGGACCCCATCAAGAGGATAGAATTGATAATTGGTATATTTGAAGACTTGTATAGAAAGAAGGAAGCATATCTCAAATACCATGATAGTGGTGAAACTGTAGAGCATACCCCAGGTGAAACCTTTGAGCCTCCCATGGAGCAGTTACCTCCCAAAAGACATAAGACATGAAGCATTGAATAGTTAGTACCTTATGAGGTGATCCAGAGGATTTTTCGTCAAATTTTGAAATTCTCCATTGTTCTCCAATTTTGGTATCACTAAGAAGTGCTCAAGATCCTGACTCCAACGCAACTTGAACGGAGTCAATCGGAGTCCTAGAGCTCAAGATATTTATGGTCAAACTTCTAGTCAACTCCTAGACCTAGGCCGAAAAAAGGGCAAAAATCAAAGTCGTGAAAAATAGTCAAAGTCAACACTATTTCATAGTGCTCATCGACACAATTTTGGCAAAGTTCGTTTCACAGAAAACGGAGTCTGTATGGCGATGTTACGAAAGGTCAAAGATTGGGTCAAAATTGCCCTAATGATGTCAGCGCCCAGTCAGCTCAACAACCAATCAGCCCCTGACACATGACATCCCATGAAAATACTATTGTTGGAATAATATAAAAGCGTAAAAAAAAAAGAGGAAAAAAATATATAAAAAATAAATATATATAAAAAAATCTATAAAGTGGGCACCACCTATTAAAGTGGGATGCCACCTAAGGAATAGGGGGTAGCCCACCTTATATGGGAAGTCTCCCTTGTCTTTAGGGGAAAAACTTAAAAGGAGGAGAGAATGGTGGGATCACCACCCACCATTCTCTCTAAAAGATTTAATTGCTTTTTCAAAGCCTTAGAATAAGGCTAAATCCCTTTTTCTTAGAGGCCTAAATTATCCCATATTTTTAGAGGCCTAGAATATTTCCTTTTACATGGAAATATTAGGAATATTATTCCTAAATTAAAGGTCCAAATAAAACCTAACATAAAAATATCCCCTAAATAATAGAGAATAAATCCATTTGTAACCATTCAAATGAAAAGAGAATTATTTTGAGGGGATATTATCCTTCCAGAAATGATTAAAGAAGGATATTATTGAAAAAAAATTCTATGTAAGGGAGATTAGGTAGTTAATTGGTTTTACACCAATTTTGGCATAAAATGTAATATAAAAAGGGGTAGAATGGGGGGTGTGAAGTAAGTGATTTTGGAAGAACTTTGCAAGTGTGAGAGTTGCTTTCCTTGGAGAAATTATTATATTTTTGTGCTTTTGGAGAAGTTTGTTTCCACGCACTTTGGAAGTGCATTTTAGAATTTCTTTGTAAACCAAGAGGAGGTTCTACCGACGAATGTAACCAAATTTCTGGAGGAATAATTGGATCAGTTCACTCATTGGAGAGGGGCCCAGAGACATAGTCGTTTTAAATGATGAACTTCGTTATCAATTTCGTTTGCATTCTCTTTCTCTCTCTCATTTTGTTCTTTCTTCAATCTCTTTATAATTTCATCAATTTAATTTTGTTAAGAGTTAAATTGTAATTAAGCACTTTCGGATTATAATTAAGCATTCAAAGCATCTGTCATAGATCTGTTAAATCAGATCATGAGGATACTGAAGAGATGAGTGATACTGAGGAAGTGGCTACAATACTATAGTCATTGAAAGGTGATATTGAAGTTGATCAACCCATCCTTGAGACCAGTGCCCATAAACATGAGGAAAGGATGGGTGATGTAGAAAAAACAAGTATAGAGGTACATGAAGATGAAAGGGAAATTGCAGCCAAGAGATTCATAGAAGATGATGAATTCATTAAGACTTCTGAGTTTAAGGATTTCTAGATGAAGATGAAGATGAAATAATTTCAAGAGAGGATGGAATCAGCTGAAGCAGGAATTGAAGAATCAAAGAAAAATGAAATGGTAGCACAGACTTTCCAGGAATTAAGAGTTGACAACATTGACATTAGCCCCCAAAAGGCTAGAGAAATGGTCTTGAAGAGCAATATGCTCATTTTCCCTGGCTTGGAATTAAGGAAAATGTTTTTGCTTGATCAAGTGCGGGCTCAGGAAAATCCAATGCTAGATGCAGAATTTGACTCTGATGAAGGTGTGAGTGGAACTGAGTATAACCCAAAGATTGAAACCTTGTCCATATGGATCAAACAAAAAATAACATAGAAGCCAAAATTATTGGATGTAATTCAAGAAATGAAAGGGGCAGCGATGGTAAGGAAAATACAAGATACCACCCCTTTGGAGGTAGCCACAATGACCATGCATTCGGCCATGTTCACTCGAGCAACTGTTAAGGGATTAGAAGATAGATTGAAGGAGTATGAAAAGGAACAAAGGTTCCTAAATGATGAAATTAATAAACTATTCATGGAGAATGTCAAATTGAAAGAACAATTAGGAGGAGCAGGACCCTCACAAAGTAAGGAGATGGTGTTATATAGGCCTCCTATTGCTCCAATGGATATTGTGAAGAAAATTTCTAGAGAACAGGTAAAAACTCCAGAGAAGGAAGTGGATGATGTAAAGAAGGCCAACAATCAAACCCATGATGAAGTGAAAAGACAAATTTGTGAATTTATAGAAAAGATTCTTGAGAACAGGATAAAATCAGTTACGGATAAACTAGAGAATGTGCATGATAGTCATAAAACACTTCAACAGGCAATGGATCAAATAAAGACACATATGCTTGTATTAGATCCTTTGTTCAAAAGGTGGCAGCCTATTCACCACACTTTGGCTAAGTTATGCAAAGTTCTACAAAGAAGTCCATATGCACCCATAGCATTAAAGCCAACTGAACAAACTGTGAAGATGATTATTGATGAATTTCAGTATGTACAAGGGTTTGATAAAAATATTGTAACACGAATGGATTTATTCCATACCTCGAAATAGTGGTATATACCTAAAATCATGAGAGATGGTGATCAATTAAAGGACTTGGATAAGTGGAAGAAAGAATTTAGTCAGGTTGTTCATAAGTACGTAACTCATATACAGGAGGATGATGATACCAGTCTTCCCAGGCTAAATTAGATCATGGATGGGTTGATTGTTCTTGATGCGAGATACCTAAATTTTGTCAATGATACAAATGCATTACTAGATAGTCGATGGAAAACTCATCTTGCAAACATGAAAAATATCTAGGAATATGAGTGGCCATCAGATTTTATGGTGTATCAATGGGAGGAAAAGTATTTGGTTTTAGAAGAATAGGACACTGAGGCAATAGAATTTGGACGTTCATCATAGAGAGGAAGACTTTTCCAGATCAATGATCATGGGTCTTCTACTTTGAATAATGGAACCATATGTCAAAATGTCTTAAGTCTTGTTATTTCCTTAATTATGCTAATTAAATAGTTGTTGGTTTCAGAAGAATAGGACATTGAGGCGAGAGCATTTGGATGTTCATCATGGAGAGGAAGACTTTGCCAGATCAATGATCACAGGTCTTCTACATTGAATAATGGAACTATATGTCAAAATATCTTAAGTCTTGTTATTTTCTTAATTATGCTAATTAAATAGTTGTTAGTAAAAGAAGTAGTTATGAAAGGTCGTTTCTTTTTGTAAAAGGCTTATAGCTTGTTGCTTCCTATATAAATAGGAAACCAAGGCCTAGTTTTAAATTATCATCATCATATATCATTTCCACTTTGAAGACTTATGTTATTAATATATATCAATTGAAGCAATATAATGAAGAACATCTTATTATTAGAGATTCTCCATGGTTGTGTTATCATTCTATATTTTTATTATTGTAATTTCATACTTATTTCTTCTTATATTTGAATGAATATCAGTTATTGAGCCTCAATACTGTGCTTATGTGAATGAATATGTTGATACAATAAAGCGTTTATTGTGGATGTTGGTAGAGCTGCTATTTTTTTTGAAAAGTTGAGCTTATTTTGCCTTGTTACATGTTCAACATAAAAATGGAAACTATTTAAAAATAATAACGTTAACAAAGTTGCTTATTTAAATAATTGTGAGTTACGTGCATTAATATTTTATTAACTCTTATGTCTTCACGAACATATGTTGATACAAAATGAATGGAAGAAGCATCCAAGTAATCCTATTTTTTTCTGCCAACAATTCATACCAAAGATTGAACAATTTAAGGATATTGCAATAGGTAATTAAGGATATGATGATGATGATATATTCTTGTACTTGTATATTCTATGAAACATTCCTTATTTTCTATGAAACGGTGTATATATTCTTGTACTTGTAAATATTCTTTTACTGTTATGTCTATTAAATAAAACAGAGTTTGAATAAAAAATGCTTCACCCTTTTTTGTAAGTGAGTATGTGAATTATTGTTTAAGGAAAAATCTTAGAGTGTTTATATTTTCAGTTTACTAGTTTCAAAGCTTTATTTGCTATGTATATAAAATTGTGTGTGCTTTTTATCTTGAATGACATAAAACAATAATATCATCAAAATCAAGGTTTTCGATTTGAGTACCTTCATTGTCCACACTTTTCATATCCTGTTCACTTTTAAGTACAATCATCAAAAAAATATTTTTATTTCTTTTCCCAGTTAATCTTGATTCCTTTCAGCACAACATAGTACGTTGCATGTTAAATTTCAAACATTTTCTTTGCATTTTTTGTATATATTATTTTCTCAATGCATCATTATGTAACAACAATTTCACTTCAAAGATATACAGTAAAAATAAATGAAATCACATGTTTTCTTTGTCAAGGCAAATGTATGGTGAATACCCTATGTCTTTCAGATAAGTGTGCAAGTGAAATAAGACATAACTGATATTTTTATTTCTTTTGCCAGTCAATCTTGATTCCTTTCAGCACAACACAGTACGTTGCATGTTAAATTTCAAACATTTTCTTTGCATTTTTTGTATATATTATCTTCTCAGTGCATCATTATGTAACAACAATTTCACTTCAAAGATATACAGTAAAAATAAATGAAATCACATGTTTTCTTTGTCAAGGGAAATGTATGGTGAATACCCTATGTCTTTCAGATAAATGTGCAAGCGAAATAAGACATAACTGATTGAATCTGATTTTCTACTGTGCAATTTTCTTTTTATGTTCTTTTTACTTTTTGCATGTGGATGACCCTCAGAAAGAGACTCCTTATCTTTTCTTAAATGAAGCCTTTACATTTCCTGTCTACGAAAGGAATTTACTACTTGACAACAAGTTTGTGAACTTCATACAAATTAAGATTGGTGTAAAAGGCCATCCCTGCAAATGTTGTTTGGTCTAGAATTATAATGGAAAGTAAAAAAGATTGCTAGGAGAATAAAACAAGTTTTCAATTGTCCAAGTACAACATAATATTACTGAAGCATTTCAAATTTTAGGCCATAAGAATCATTTTTTTTAAAACATGGATTGCAAATAATTCTAAAAATTTAGAAGTCTTGGTCATTAACATTATTGTCTGCTACAATGTCATCCAGTGTATCATTGTCAATGTTCATATGTTCTTTCAATTATTTAATATTATCATCATCCTCATCTTCACCTGCATCATCTTCATCATCATTGGAATTTGGCTGTAGACCATCTATATTATTACCAGATGTATTTGGATCATCATTTTCTATACCATTCATATTTTTGTCTTCCATAACATCATCTAACTCTGGATTGTTATCTTCTTGTGCCTGAACATAACCATCTTCAACATCATCATGGATGTCAATTTCTTTGATGTTCTCTAATCCCTGTCTCTCATTTTGTTGGCCATCATTGTTTTGCTTAGTATCCACTAATGCATCATCAAATGCATGCCTTAATCTTGGATCATAATGTATGACAAATATCCATTTCGAGTCCAAAATATCTTCATAGAAAAATACCTACACATGAACGACATACATATATTAGACATTATATAAATTGTATGAACATATATACATCAATTGAATAATGGAACATTATTTTATAAAGTACCTTTTTAATACAATAATTGCTATAAAACACAATTTTTCCAACATAGTTTATAAAACATTAGTCCACACTCATTTATTATTCTTTGGTTTTCTGCCCTTAAGAACATCCTTAGGGAGACCTTGTTCTTCCCTCTTCTTTTGTGTAGGAGTGCATTTTAAGAAGGGGTAATCAATCAATAACTCGTCCCCAATGGTAAGGTCCATAATAGCCTCAACCATTATCAATCTATCAACCTCTCTTTCCATATCACTATCTTTATCATTTATAACCTCAACAAATTGACAATTCGGTCTTACAATAGCGTCCCTTCCCTTACTACTATTTATAAATCCTGCAATATATTTGTGTGTGTATGCACGTCCATCTATACACATAAGATGACCTCTATTCATTTCTTTTCCACTTTCCAATTGGAGATGATGTGTATACATATTCGAATTTAGACCATATGCTGACATGCTAGGCTTATATTCTGCTAGCCTTCTCCATTCACCACTATAATATGATGGACCATAATATGACATTAATCTCCTAGTGGTTTGTTCTGAATTGTTTCTATGTTTGGATCCCACATGTACATTTTGGAAAATAAAGAGGCCTAGATTAGCTCCATGAATATTGGAGGGTCATATCATGTAGTTGTATCCCCAAAATTGAAACACCTTGTACACTCTAGGTAGTTGTTGATCACTAGGCCAAGCGCAATATAGTCGACGATCAAATGTCTCTTTGTAAATTGATCTCAAACTTAGGGGCAAGTCATCATCTCCATCACATTCATTCTCATAGGGTATGTAGTTCACCTTCCCTTTTCCTTTAAGAAAATTGTGCATCTTCACACCAGTTCTTCTTTTGTTACTTGTTTTCATCAATTCCTCATCTTCTAAGTTGGTATATTGGCACATATTTTTGTTAGATGTATCATTTGATAAATAATCATTTCCCTCTAGGCTGGAAGTCAATGATCTAGGAAACTTTAAACCAAGAACTTTATCCTGCAAGTATCCATTAAGAAAAAATTAGTTATTTAAATAATATAAAATCATTTTTAAACGAAGTATACATGTTATTTATATCAAATTGGAAAATTGCTCACCACAATTCCTATTGGATTTGAATTGATTGTAGGAGGCATACTACTGATTGGAAGCTCATCATATATGTAATGTCTTTTTACAATCACTCGTTTGAATTGTTTCTTTCCATGACATACAAAATATCCACAAACAACAATTTTCTCAAAGTGTTCATCCCATGTACTATAGTCCTGACCTACCTCTTCTTTAGTGCAATCATTTGTTGTGTCTGCAGTATCCATTGCCATATCCTCTTCCACCCACTGTCATCTATGTGATTTAACAGTTTTAGGTCCACGTCCACGTACATATCTTTTTATTTTGCTAGTTGAGATCTTAGGCTCTGCATTTGCTCCAATCTCCATCTAAAATAATCAACATGCATTAATTTATGTCAAGATTGGATAATACACTATAAATTTCAATAATACTGTTGAAAAAGATGGACGTATCACAAAATGCCATAAGATCATTTTTTCCTAAGTTAAGTCAAAATTTGAGTACCTGATGTCCTACTTCATCCGTTGTGTCCTCATTTGATATGACACGATCTGTTGCCATGGCCTCATCTCGCCCCTATAATACACAACATAGTAAATAATGTTTAGTACACCACTTATATCATTTCAACGAATATGCTATCCAACATAAAACCTCACTTCAGTCATATATTTGACATATTGATATCATGTTTTGGCTATCCTAATTTTCAAACTTTTCCCTTGATCATAGAATCACATTTAATCACCATTCCTATGCATTTTCAACCAATAAGTTTGACCTCAAAGGCCTCATGGACAAAAAAATGACTTTATCTCCTCTATGTTGTAGCATTTGTGAATTCATAAACACCTTCCTCCTTTGGTTGAGATTGCTTTCTCTTCTTACCTCTATTGTATCTGTAGATTTCGTTGTCTCATCTATTTCCACCCACTTTCCTCTCAACAATTTAGTATTTCTATGATGTCCACATCCTCTCTCCATGGCCTCCTCTGTGAATAAAAATTCCACCATAGAATCTTTCACCACACTATCGTCGAGAAGGAAAAAGCAACTTGCGGGACTGCGGTAAAAACCACTCTACCACACTGAGTTGATGAAGGAGTCATGGGACAACGATGGTCACCGCACTACCACACGCCAATGGTAGAAGACTTGCAGGATTGTGGGAGTCATTGCAACACCACCAGGAATAGAAGGAAGACTCACGTGCCACCACAGAAGCTTTCACCACACTACCACCAAGAAGGATGAAGCACCTTGCGAGACCGCGATAAAAACAACACTACCGCATCGAGCTGATGAAGGACCCATAGGACAGCGGGTGGTCACAAAAACAAGGTAGGAGTTGGAATTATTTCCAACACTATGGATCTCATGATACACAAAAATAAAAATAGTCACTATACAACAATGATAGGCGCTAAATTAGGTGCACTTGACATCGCCTTATACGACCCAAACAGATTACATTAACGACCAACAGTCGACGCTAAAGTTGGCGTTAACTAACGTCAACTAAAGCGTTGACTAATGAATAAAAATCAAAAATTTAGAACTTTCCCGCGTGAAGGAAGAAATCAGATGACAAAAAAGGGAAAAATGTTGCGTGAAGGAAGAGAGTAGGGCGCTACCAGCAACTGATGAGAAATTTGATTTAGTTTGCAACACCATAGGTAAGGTTACAATTTTTTTCTTGGTTGAATTCGTGATTGTTTACTGCTCTTTGTATTGCATTTGAATTCGTGATTGTTTATTGGTTCATGGCCTAACCAGTCCAGGCAACCTCTAAATTGTTCCATCATTATAAATTATAAAACCTTTGAGAAACGAAGAAAAAAATTTACCCTACCCATTTAAGCTTTGGCTCAAAATATTATAGCACAAAGTGAGGATGCCTTTGTATTCTTTCCCTAACCTGGGTATCAAGGAAATAGTGAACTGCTTAGCAAATCTGGGAATTGGGTCAGTCACTACTGAACAACTTCTGAAAATAAACGCAGAAACCACTTGGTTTTTCCTAGCCATGCCATAGTCATCGATGCCATGACAAATCCGTGCAAGATTGCATTATGAAAATTTTTTCATGATAGCATTATAAACACTAAGCAAACCAAGTGAACATATTTTCCCTAGGTTATCAACACTAAGCAAACCCAACGAACATATTTACCCACAATACAAAACTTTCATACCACAAACTGGATGAAAACTTTCATACCTAACAGTGTGTACTTTGTTTGCCTCCATAGACAGGATGAAAATAGTTTGCCCTAGGTCACCTCAAAATGTCAAGCAATGGAGGGAAGCGAGCATTGTCAAAAAAATTTGGCCACAAAGAGGTAATTCATTGTCAATTTATAGATTTGTAAATGTTTCCATTGTTTCTTTGAATTTTACTTTTTAGTTTTTTATTTCTAAATTTAAAAGAAGAAATATAATTTAAAAAATAATATATATAGGGACACGAGACTAACAAAGATAAAGATGAATTGGATTTCATATTGGGGTAGAGGCAGTGAACAAATTGGTTAATGTGGGCTGGGCAACACTTGTCGGATACATAGAAAAACAATCTGGTAATGCCCCTCAAACATTGCAAAAATATCAATTGTTTCAAAGGGAATCAATTGATTCCCCAACCAATCCTGGATCAAGAAAAAGATCCAGGAGAAAATCAGCGACAGTAAATTGTAAGAATGTGGAATAGGGACCAGAGACTTCCACTCCTAGGACACAGACTTCTTCCACCACGCTATGTTTTCAATCTTGCATTGGTAGCTACAATACAAAGATATAATACGAGATGGTTTCAGGGGAAGTTTGAATGACGGATGCTGGGAAAACATTTGTGAATAGGTTGAAGGAATCATGCCTTCAATAGTTCAAAGATCATCTACATTTTCCATTCTCAAAGATACCCATGCACCTGAAAAAAGCAGTTATCCATGACATGGAGAATGAATTTGGCATAGGTTGGTCTATAAAGAAGATAAAGCTATGAATGTCTCAAAACTGCAAGCGATTTTGGTGCAACCAAACCAAGAAGATAAAAAAATCTCTCCTGAGCTAAGGCAGAAAAAAAGGCCAATTGATGTAAGTGTAAAAGTATAGAAAGAGTTTGTAAAAGCATATGAGAAGTTTGATGCACGGAGGAATTCTAGTGAGGAGAGTACACAGGTATTTGAATTTGCTCATAATATTATATCAAATTTCTTAAACGATATTTAAATTTTATTTGTGCATAGTTAAATTGAATTAGTATATGTTTCAGGACAAGGCCTCCAAGGCTAGGCTTGAGAAAATTTGTGCCACAGATTGCAGTGGCCATAAAGGTTTACGAGCCTTGATTTGTACATTTGTAAGTATATTTAATATGTTAAATGATTTTTTTTACTTCCTTGGAAAAAGTAAATGATTACATATTAATTAGTTTAACTAGTCCATGTGTCATGTTTTGACAGGAGAAGAAATATGGCTGCCATCCAAAGCAATTTGAAAAGAATATGTTACAAAATAAAAAGTGGAATGATTTTGTAATCTGGATGGAGAATGAGGTATCAATAGTTGAGTTTCAATAACTTAGTTGGATATTGTTGTGTTAATATGCCAATTTTCATCTCTTGTGTTGAGTTGTTTATTAATGCATATGATGAGTAAATATACCTCAAATCTTATGATTACAAGATGGTCATTTATGTGCATGAATAAAAAGTAGAAGGATGTAGATGAACTCAATTCATCTGAATTTATGCCTCTTGGCAGGCATTCCTCTTGAATCTCTAATATCAGGTGCCCAAGACTTCCCTATAGATTTTACCTTCCATTGTCACCTTTCCTCTTCATTGTTAGATTCATCTCCTTTTTCCTTATCTGAATTTCTGGCTTCAGCTTCTAATTCATCCCATGTTTTACCTTCCTCCTATTCAGAATCTTCCTTCTTCTTCTTCGTCCTCCTCTAACTCCACAAGTGATTCATATTCTGAACCTTCCTCATCTGATTCTGATTCCTCTTCTACATCAGAGGGTTCATATCCTTGATCTGACTCTTCTAAATTATCAAAATTAGAATCACTAGCTTCCATATTCAAAAATTCCCAACCAACATCTTCAATAAATTTATTTGGATCATCAATAATAGTCTTCAAAATTGGCCACTAGTTCAAGTTCATTTTGCTTTCATAATACTTTTTATCCATGGAGTTCAGCCATTCCTTGATGCCATCAAGCAAAGATTGAGGAATGGTGTACATGCAGAGTACATCCCGCTTGAACTCTTTGAAAACAATAGCCATATCAGATTCATTTTTCCCAAGTCCTACTCTCTCAAGGTTAACAATCTCAATCTCACTAATAGTGATTAATAAGAAAGGTAATTCCACCAACTCTACCAAACAATTTACCGTAGGAACAATAAAAGTAGAGGCTTTGAAAGGAACTCCATGAAAACCAAGCTCTCTAAATGGTACATCAAACTCTCGTTTTTAAAATATTTTAGAAGAGGCTACTCCCATAGCTCTCTTACTGTCCTGACAAATCGTTGAAACTCTGCATTGATATTATTTTTATTGTCCCTCTCTTAGTGTTCTTCCTCAATTTCATCAGGATCATACATTGACCTTCTTGTCCCTCCTAAAGTTTGGACCACATCCATTACCTCCACATAAAACTAGACATCCTTTGTCTTCTTGGTTCCCATGCCATGATATGGTTATGCAGATGAAAATGAAGCAAAGTAATCATCTCCTTCTCCACTGGTTGGAAGAATGCATGCTTAATGTTTTGATACATAATATCAGCTCTCTTCTACTCTCATGGTTGAATACCGAAATTCATTATGGTGGGCCTCCAAATTTCCAGTCATCTTTCTTCCTCCATAAAATGTTGGCCTGATCCACAAGTCTGCCAATCTAATTTCCTTTGTTTTTGAAAGCTAAAGTTTCTCCTGAGTCACCAGTGTAGCTCTCTCTTCCTTTTCAAACTCTTTCATTGCTACAGGAAATTAGCGCCTAATTGATTAACAATCTCAATCTCACTAATAGTGATTACTAAGAAAGGTAATTCCCCCATATCTACCAAATAGTTTATCGTAGGAACAATAAAAGCAGAGGCTTCGAAAGGAACTCCATGAAAACCAAGCTCTCTAAACGGTACATCAAACTCTAGTTCAAAATATTTTAGATGAGATTGCTCCCATAACTCTCTTACTCGCTTGACAAATCCTTGAAACTCTGCATTAATTTTATTTTGCATGTCCCTCTCTTGTTGTTCTTCCTCAATTTCATCAAGATCATGCATTGACCTTCTTTCCCCTCCTAAAGTTTGGACCACATCCATTACCTCCACATAAAACTGGACATCCTTGGTCTTCTTGGTTCCCACACCATGGTATGGTTATGCAAATGAAAATGAAGCAAAGTAATCATATTTCTTCCTCTTCCATGAAAACCAAGCTCTCTAAATGGTATATCAAACTCTAGTTCAAAATAGTTTAGATGAGGTTTCTCCCATAACTCTCTTACTCGCTTGAAAAATCCATGAAACTCTACATTGATTTTATTTTTCTTGTCCCTCTCTTGCTATTCTTCCTCAATTAAATTAGGATCATACATTTACCTTCTTGCCCCTCCTAAAGTTTGGACCACATCCATTACCTCCACATAAAACTGGACATCCTTGGTCTTCTTGGTTCCCATGCCATGGTATGGTTATGCAAATAAAAATGAAGCAAATTAATCATCTTTCTTCCTCTTCCATGAAAACTAATCTCTCTAAATGGTATATCAAACTCTAGTTCAAAATCTTTTAGATGAGGTTGCTCCCATAGCTCTCTTACTCACTTGAAAAATACTTGAAACTCTACATTGATTTTATTTTTCCTGTCCCTCTTGTGTTCTTCATCAATTTCATCAAGATCATACATTGACCTTCTTGCCCCTCCTAAAGTTTGGACCACATCCATTACCTCCACATAAAATTGGACATCCTTGGTCTTCTTGGTTCCCACGCCATGGTATGGTTATGCAAATAAAAATGAAGCAAAGTAATCATCTTTCTTCCTCTTCCATGAAAACCAAGCTCTCTAAATGCTATATCAAACTCTAGTTCAAAATCTTTTAGATGAGGCTACTCCCATAGTTCTCTTACTCACTTGAAAAATACTTGAAACTCTACATTAATTTTATTTTTCCTATCCCTCTCTTGTTTTTCTTCCTCAATTTCATTAGGATTATACATTGACCTTCTTGCCCCTCCTAAAGTTTGGAGCACATCCATTACCTCAACATAAAACTAGACATCCTTGGTCTTCTTGGTTCCCATGCCATGATATAGTTATGCAAATGAAAATGAAGAAAAGTAATCATCTTTCTTCCTCTTCCATGAAAACCAAGCTCTCTAAATGGTATATCAAACTCTAGTTCAAAATCTTTTAGATGAGGCTACTCCCATAGCTCTCTTACTCGCTTGACAAATCCTTGAAACTCTGCATTGATTTTATTTTTCATGTCCCTTTGTTTTTGTTCTTCATTAATTTCATCAGGATCATACATTGACCTTCTTGCCCCTCCTAAAGTTTGGACCACATCCATTACCTCCACATAAAATTGGACATCCTTGATCTTCTTGGTTCCCACGCCATGATATGGTTATGCAAATGAAATGAAGCAAAGTAATCATCTTTCTTTCTCTTCCATGAAAACCAAGCTCTTTAAATGGTATATCAAACTCTAGTTCAAAATATTTTAGATGAGGCTGCTCCCATAGCTCTCTTACTCGCTTGACAAATCCTCGAAACTCTGCATTGATTTTATTTTTTGTGTCCCTCTCTTGTTGTTCTTCCTTAATTTCATCAAGATCATACATTGACCTTCTTGCCCCTCCTAAAGTTTGGACCACATCCATTACCTCCACATAAAACTGAAAATCCTTGATCTTCTTGGTTCCCATACCATGATATGGTTATGCAAATGAAAATGAAGCAAAGTAATCATCTCCTTCTCTGTTGGCTGGAAGAATGCATGCTTAATGTTTTGATACATGATATCAGCTCTCTCTTTTTCTCTCATGGTTGAATACCAAAATCCAATATGGTGGGCCTCTAGAGTTCCAATCATCTTTCTTCCTCTTCCACCAAATGTTGGCCTGATCCACACGTCTGCCAGCCTAATTGGCTTTGTTTTTGAAAGCTGAAGTTTCTCATGAGTCACCAATGTAGCTCTCTCTTCCTTTTCAGACTCTTTCATTTCTACAGATTGTCTCTAGGATTTAATCATTTGTACCACACGGTTGATGTGCTTTGAATCCTTGCATCTAAAGGAAATTTCCTTAACATAAATACTGCTAGGGAATTTCAATGTTGCCATTATAGTTGGCATTAAATTCAGTACCTACAAAATTGAAAATTATTCTTATATAAGATTTCCCTCCATCTTATTAATTGGATTGTAACACTCTTGATGGTGGCTACATGAAATCTGATTATGATTCCTCTTCTAGATCAAAGGGTTTGTATCCTTGATTTGACTCTTCTGAATTATTAGAATCAGAATCACTAGCTTCCATATTCAAAAATTCCCAGCCAACATCTTCAATAAATTTATTTGGATCATCAATAATAGTCTTCAAAATTGGCCGCCAGTTCAAGTTCATTTTGCTTTCATAATACTTTATATCCATGGAGTTCAGCCATTCCTTGATGCCATCGAGGAAAGATTGATGAATGGCATACATGCAGAGTACACCCTGCTTGAATTCTTTAAAAACAATATCCATTTCAAATGCCTTTTTCCCAAGTCCTACTCTCTCAAGGTTAACAATCTTAATCTCACTAATAGCGATTACTAAGAAAGGTAATTCCACCAAATCTACCAAACAATTTACCATAGGAACAATAAAAGCAAAGAATTTGAAAGGAACTCCATGAAAACCAAGCTCTCTAAATGGCATATCAAACTCTAGTTCAAAATATTTTAGATGAGGTTGCTCCCATAGATCTCTTATTCGCTTGACAAATCCTTGAAACTCTATATTGATTTTATTTTTCCTGTCCCTCTCTTGTTGTTCTTCCTCAATTTCATTAGGATCATACATTGACATTCTTGCCCCTCCTAAATTTTGGACCACATCTATTACCTCCACATAAAACTGGACATCCTTGGTCTTCTTGGTTCTCACATCGTGATATGGTTATGCAAATGAAAATGAAGCAAAGTAATCATCTCCTTCTCCGCTGGCTGGAACAATGCATGCTTAATGTTTTGATACATGATATCATCTCTCTCTTATGCTCTCACGGTTGAATACTGAAATCCATTATGGTGGGCCTCCAGAGTTTCAGTCATCTTTCTTCCTCTTCCACCAAATGTTGGTCTGATCCACAAGTTTTCCAGCCTAATTAGCTTTGTTTTTTAAAGTTGAAGTTTCTCTTGACTCACCAATATTAGCTGTAACTTTTTTGAAATTTTATGATGGTATGTGCACTTTGATATGATGTAATATGATTATGGTTTCATCTCATATGTTGTAATATTAGATATATAACAGAAAAATAAATTATTGCATGAAATAAATAATAACTTTTCATTCTAAATATTTTTTTTGCAGAACACGGGTCTTCCAGAAGATCAAGATGATCCTCAACATGATATAGATCCACAAAATATTGGTTCTGTCGGTACAAATCACATGGCAGAGGATGATGATGATGCAGATATGGAAGACACCGAGCCGATGACAATGATGATGACGACGACGACGACGATGATGATGATGATGATGATGATGATGATGATGATGATGATGATGATGATGATGAGACAGTTGGTGGTAGTAACTAGTGACATTCATTATCATATAGACTGCATCATGGATCATTGTTGATATATCTGTTGAGAATACATGCCTCAAACTCACTAGTTGAAGCCCCAATTTTGTCTCCGAGCAAAAAATTCACTTACGAGTTTAGATTAAGCACTTACCGCCATACCACGGGTGACTGTTCACTGAGCCGTAGTTACCGCTATACCGCGAAGCCTCTTATCGATTGTAGCACTTAAGCAGTGGAACTGCGATACCACGAGGATATTCAAGACATGGTGTGGTCAAGAGGTTACCACCACACCGTGAAAGCTCTTCCCTTGGGCTGCAGTGGCGCGGTTACTGCCATATCATAGGCAGTCGTTATGTGGGCGACGACAATGCGGTGAACCCTCACGGTTTGGCAGTTGAACAGTTTACCATCATATCACGGGCATCTATTCTCTGGGTTGCGTTGGCAGGATTACCACCATACCATAGCAGCTTATCAGACATCGAGCGATGGACACCGCTATACCATGACATCGACCAAACTGTCAAGCAATAGAGCAGTTACCACCACACCGCGGGCATTATCAACCTGGCCAGCGGTAGCAAGGTAACCCGCCACACCGCGGGGACTCAATGAATATGAAGCGGTAGCATGGTACAAAGGAGAAAAGCTTTGACTCATTGACTGTTGGTGTGTACATCGATCAGTGGTCATTTGCTGACTGGGTAGAGGTCGTTTGGATTCCTGAGCAGTTCAATGATTGGAAGTTGAACTAAACCGGTTGTAAAGGAAAATGAATCAATCGAGGAGTTGCTATACGTTGTAATGAGAAGGAATAGTGACGATTTTGATGGTTAAGTAATTTAGAGTTTCTATTGTTCTGTGAATTAAATTGTATGCAAAGAGACAACATTGTAACAGTGAGATATTATGTACGAGAACAATCTGCAATTTGTTGTTGTAGTGATTGTCATCTGTGAAGGAGAGTTTGTAACTTGTATGTAAAACCTTTTGCTGTAATACAAGTGATCTTTCTTTGGTGTGGTGGGTTTTTCTCTCGTAAGGGTTTTCCCATGTAAATCTTGTGTCTAATTGTGTTTGAGTTTATTTCTCTTTTCTGTTAATTCTTTCATGTGCGTCTTAATGAACTATAATTGTAGACATTAAAAGGCATATCTCTCTTCTCCTCTAAGTCTTGGCATTAGGAAAATTTGTTCCGCAATCGAATTTTACCTAACAATATCATTATGATGACTCTTTTCATGGTTACTATCATATGTATCATTTTCATGGCCTACAGTACTATATTATTGAGTTGTATCATATTGACATGTATCATTTTCACTATATCATTTGGACATGTATCATCTTGACTTGTATCATTTTGAGTTACATAATTTATCGGTTTTATTTATATCATTTGTACATGTATCATTTTCACTTATGTCAACTATTAGACATGTATCATTTTGGCATGTTTTTGATGTACTGGCATATTTGACTTCCACTTGTTTTAGTTATATATGATGATGATCTTATCATTATTGACTTGCCAATTTATATATATTAAAAGTGGTTGATGATTTTTGGATGGATATTTATTACGTATGATGATTTTAATTTACTGCTTAGGATGGATGTTGTCAAATTCAATTAAATTATAGATATTTGACTCACTTGTTTTAATTATATATGATGATCATGTTACAATAATAGTTCGGGTGATGATGAAAGGTAAAATTAATGCTTGACACCTCCAGAACATAATTGAACAAATCGGAGAATTGTTAAGCTCTTTTCGTAGGTAATGACACTGAATAATAGATGTACTTTTTTATCTTTACAAGCAATACAAAAAAATTATGGTACCGACCAAAAAAATAAATTATCTTGTTATTTAATCCATATGAGTTAAATAATTAAATTGCTTACTCTATAATCATATGAGTTATTTAAGAGGCATGATATATTTAACTAATTAAATTAAAATAAAACATATTAAATTAATTAATGGAAGCAAAACAAGAAGCATTTTTACAAGCAACAATGGAAGCCAAACTAGAAGCAATCTTGGAAGAAAAATTGGAAGCAAAATTGGAAGTGAACTTGCAACCAAAACTAGAAGCAAAATCAAAAGCAAACCTGGAAGCAAAATCGAAAGCAAAACTGGAAGCAAACTTGGAAGCAAAATCAGAAGCAAACATGGAAGCAAAACCAAAAGAAAAACTACAAGCAAAAACGGAAGCAAAATTAGAAGCAAAACTGGAAGCAAAACTAGAAGCAAAACCGGAAGCAAAAGTGGAAGCAAAACCGAAAGAAAAATTGGAAGCATAACCAGAAGCCAAATTGGGCACCAATTTTGGTGCTACTTCCAGCGTTATTTCCAACGCTAACAAAGGCGTTATTTTTGGCGCTAATGGGGTGTTGTGATTTCCTGGCGCTAACTATGATGCTAAGTCTGGTGAAACGTCTGATGCAAACTTTGGTGCCAAAGTCGGCGCCGAGAAGGCCATGCATATTTATGTCGAATTTAGCACCAGCCAAAATTGCCCGATTCATGAACTAAAATACATTAAAATCCAGTGCTATTTTAGCCGCTATTTTCCTGTTCTATTGTAGTGGGAGATTGGATATAACTTTAGGTATGGGTCTCTAATCATCTTCTTGGAATTTTAATTCTTGAATGAACTACCTAGCTTTAAGGGAAAGGTCTGGAAAGAACATTCTAGTTGCCACACATATTAGAAACCCCATGAGAGGATTCAATGACAGACAAGCTTGCAATTCCACATACTGGGGATTCTTCAAGAATTTGTAAGCAATAATGCAAGATAGGGAAAGATTTCTCTTTGATATGGTTAGAAAATATAAAGATGAAATTACCTTCTTGGTTGATAAGGACTACTATTACATAGAAGTTGTGGAACCAAGAACCTCTAGGATTCTAAGATTGCCATATGAAGTCTCCCCTACTCAGAGCATATAATGAAATTTTGTTTAGTAAGCCCAAGGATCTATCTACGAAGAGATTTGGAACCCAAAGGGAAATCATGGACAATATAATCCAGAAGAAGGTGGAGGACACTCATAAAAAGAGGGTAGATAAGACATGTTTAAGAAATTGGGCATTCCACGATACACTAAGAAAGCTCCTCAAACATCTGCCCAAGCTTTGGAGAACATTCCTTCAAACCCTAAGGAAACCATTCTAGATAAATTACCAAGAAGGTCATGTAGATCATCCTTTGTAACTTCTAATCCTTTATAGCCCTTTGAATCCACACAAACTACTTCTAGGAAAAGAGTTGCATCTAAAACCATGGCACAAATAAGAGTGGCTGAGAAAAAGCATCCAAGGCCTAAACAATAGGCTAAAATGAAAAAGGTCGAGGAAATTGAAGAGGAAGAAAAAAAGGGAGAAGGCACTTCCAAACCAAAGGATAAAGGAAAGAAGACCAAGTGAACTCCAGTGGTACTTCCTCATGATCCTCTCCAACTAGAGGCAATCTTAAATGGAATTGTAAGTCATGGCTTGCTATAGGAGACAACTAAATTACATCTGAGATTCCCTCTTGATGATAAAAAGACTATTGAGAGGGCAATACTCATGTACATGATTAAATATAATGTGGCTCACAGTAACAATCTAGAAATTGCTCTGGAAATTCTAGCTCAAGCCTTGACGTAGAACAGAGAAAAGGCTATTGAAATGGATGAAGAACTAAGGAAGGAAGCTCTTGACAAAGCTAGATCCTTTGTTTCCCAGGAAGAAAAAGATAAACTCTCTCAAAGGCAAGCTCAAGAGTTGAGAACAAAAAGAGAAAGAGTGGATACCCTCATGAGCATGGAAAAACAAGACAAAGATTAAATACAAAAGGAAAGTAAGGAAGTAACAAACAAAATCCTTGAAGAAGTGAAGGATTTTGAGCATGATGAGCAGTCACATGACATTGTTTAGTAAGAAGCACAAGAGGAGAAACAAGAAAAAGTAACACATGATGTAGATCATGTCTCTCCTAATCATGATGAGAAAAACAACCCTCCTCCAATTAACACTGGTCAATAGGATTAGCAAGTGAAGCAAGATATACCTTCTTTCAAAGAAAGTTATTAAGAAACTCCAAGGGCATCATCTTTTGCATCTCGCATTTATTCCATCAAATATTTTTTGGCTCAACATAAACAAATCCAACCTACAATTGCTCTGTAGTTGTTGTAATTGTCAATGTTTGATGGAAAAGTCAACATGTCTAATATCTCACCTTTGTAGAAGTTACAACTTGGTGACATCTTCCATTCCTATGCAATGGAAGAGATCTTACAACAATAGGTAGATAGTTCAGAGACATTGCAAGAGGTCATCAAAATTCTAGAAACTGAAATGCCAAATGCAAAAAGGGATTCATCTATACCACTCACTCAACAAATAAAACAGTTGATGGATTCCTTCAAGGAACACTCTTCCTTTCTTGAGAAACAAGTTGAGTTAAAGATTACAAACATCAAATTGATTGAAGCCTTCGAGAAGTGTGTAAAGACACATAAAAATCTACAAGCATGCATAAAAGATATTCATAAGTGTATGGAGGAGACAAAGGTACTATACCTTTTATGTTTGCAATGGCCTTCCATCACAAAAAATCTCAAGGATCATATAAATTCCATGGAAGTATAGATCACAAATGTGGCTGCCACAAATGATCTGGTGTAGGATAGTGACGGTTCCATCATGGCACAAGTAGAGAAATTACATTCCTAGATACAACAAGTGCAAGATCAAAGGGATCAGATTAAAAGGTAACTTAAGAAATTGCAGGAGGCAGTAAGCCTAAGGTTAGCATCTCTAACTGGTCTCCTAACATAAGCAAAAGGATTTGAACATAAAAATCATATGCCATCCTCCTTGGAAGAAGAAAAAGATATCCTTGCTCATCCGGCAAGTCAAATCCAAATCATAACTTGTGTAAAGAAGTAATGGGACAACTCTTTGACTCAATTGAAGTCAATCTACAAGAACATCCTTCCATTAGGTTAGAGTTGAGTATGTATTGATGCAATACATAGTTTTTGTGGCAATTTTTTGATGATGTGTAAATATGTAGAGTAGATAATTGTTCAAAACTCTATGTAAATAAAGGAATTTTTTGGAGTAAGCCACTTCTTAGGGGGAGTGATCTGTAAAATTTTGTATAGATAGGGGGAGTCTGTATGTCTTTGAATACCACCTACCCTTTGCCCTTAATGTCAAAGGGGGAGAGAAAAAGGAATATTTGGCAAGTGTTGCCATCAATGATAAAGGGGGAGATTGTTGAAAAATGTTTGGATAGTGTGTTATCATTGATGTCAACCCTTGTTGATACCATATACATTTGTAATTTGAATATGTTAAAGGATATTTCATGGTTGGATGTCAAAATGATATAATGTTAATATTTTTACATAGTTGTACATAATCTTTTGAAGATCATGGTTGGATGTCAAAATGTTTTGGATGATAAGTCTCCAACTGTCTAAGGCACAAAGACTAGAATCATAGGAGCTCTATCACATGCTTCACATTTCTCAACATATGAAGATATGGTCTTGACATTCAAAGGGTAGCTCTACATTTAGGTATGCATGTCCAAATTTATATGCATATGTTTTACCAAAAAGTGTTTTGGTTTCAATAGAGTAAGCACATGTTAAGTTCCAATGATTGATTACTAAGGAAAAACTGAATGGGTCCACACTTCACCACATCATACTATTTCATCTTGAAAATTTTGGAGTTATTATTCTAAAGGTTTTGTGTCTACTCAGTCCAATTTTTATATAATTTGGTGCACCACTAGTATTTTTGTAGATGACAGTGTGTTGTTTATGTTTTGACAACCTGGTAGGTTGGTTTGTTGGTGTTCAAATGATCTACATCAACAAGTACTTTCTCAAGCTGGTGTAAATAGGTTATGGAATGCATAATGGAATTTCATTATGTTATTTGAATGATCTGCAATCTAGTATATGATCATCCCCTATGCAATACTATGTCCAAAATCATTTTTTTTAGGTATGAAGTGTTTGAGCTAAAGAAAATAATCTGATATAACAAAAAGGGTGCGAGGAAGTGTTTTACAAGCTACATCATCTTGTTGGAGTTATATGCACAAATTTTCTTGATCTTTGTGGTATCGCCTTGGTCTAGAATTGATGCATGATAGTTTACATGCTTCTCGAGTTGACTTGTCATGCTGGGTTACTTGTGCCAAGTGTTTAGATGTGTGTGCTAATTTTGAAAATGTGTTCCATCGAGAATAGGTCTTGAATGTATTTCAACTTGAATTGCATGATATTTCCATTTACTACAAAATTTTGGATCCGTGTTGTGATCATTGTACATCTCATAATATATGTTTGTAGCTGACAAAGTGAAACCTTATTAGAGTGTTGGAAGTTTGTTTTCCATTGAGGAGATTTTTGAGAGTATGGCATATGGTGTTGTTATTGTTGTCATTTATTTCAACCCGTTCATTGATGTCGACCCATTGTATAGATGTAGAAGATTCGGTCTGGAGAAGACCAAGTGGTTTGGATAATTTCCTAAGTCTCGAGTGTAGTTTCAGTTTTACAATGAACCAATTTTGCGGTCCACATTGCTCCACTATGCAAAATTTTATCATACAGTTTTGAGGTGTTCATTGTGCATGTTGAACATATTTAGATCAAAAGTTTCATGGTTTTTTGTCTTTCACAACTGAAGATATTGTTGATAGAGTATCGACTAAGTTATGATAGAGTTAGTGGTGCAGAGTGTATGTTGGAATGCTCCACATTCCACTGTAGATGAATATTATGTTATGTGGATTTTTGGAAGTGTTTACAGATGTTAGAGGTGTATGCATTCTAAGTGGAAAATGTTTTGGTGGTCCACATGTCAAGGTGTGGATGAATAGTTGGTTTATTCAGATATTACTTCACTAGTTTTGCTATTTGGTGCCGACCTACGTATTTTGGGGTCATGTTGAGTTGAGTTGTATGAGGATCAGATTCATGGGAGAAATTATAGGTCATTATGACTTATTTTAATGTGTTACACATTTTTATTTCGTCTGCAAGGAGTGTGTGTAAGTATTTTTAGCTAACAGGTTATGGTGTGCATGTTTTATCATGTCAAGGTTATGCTAGAGCATTAAGAAATCCACATATTAACATCAAAGAGCAAATAAAATGGAATAAGGGTGCACTACGTTTCCGATCATCAAGTAGAGAAGCAAAGATTCTAAGTGAAGGTATTTTGATTTGTATTTATTTTATCTTCCTTTATTTACCTTCAATATTTTCCACCCTCTTCAAAAAGCACATCAAGGATAGAAATGGAAAAGTTGTTAGACAACAAATAAAAGGGACTTATTAAGATTTTTTAATCAGACTATATTGTTGATGTAAATGAATAATCCATGCTTGAAGATTTTTAAAATAATTTGGGTGAGATTTATTAGAATAAATCCATAATAAATATAATTTTCCTAAGAAATAAGTTGTATAAACTTGAGATGGAGGATGATGGTTTTATGGGTGAGAACCTTAATTATTTCAACATGATTGTAATCCATTTTTTCTCTATTCAAGTTGGCATAAAGGATGAGTATTGTTGCATGAATTTACTATATTTTTTAGACTCATGGGATCACTTAGTGAAAAATCAAAAGTATTACCTCTAAACTCAATCTAGATTAGGTATTTGTATCATTAATTTCATAGGAGACATGGAGAAAAACTTTTGAATAAGCCAAGGTTGTAGTTGTTTGTGGAAGACAAAAGGAGAAAGACAATAAAAAATACAAAAAGGGGACAATTATAGATCCAAATCTCTTCAAAAGACTAAGAAATATCTTGGAAAGATAAAAAAAACTCAAAGAGACTATGCGAAGGATAAAAATAAAAAGAAACGTGATTCTAATGGTGGGTATTAAAGGTATTTTTAGGATGATAGTGATGCCTTTTATCATAGCCTTGGAAACACATGCATTAGAAGGTGCATGGTTGGCATAATTCATAAATTATTTCTCTGTTCCCTCACATCAATCTTGGTTCTCAAAGCATGAAGAATATGGTGGTGGAAAGGTGTACCTTGAACATGATTGTCACTTGAATATTATTGGTCATGGAAGATTTTTTATTTTATTCCCTAATAGAAATCTAAAGGGGATTGATGGTGTGCTATAGACCATTTATTTGGAATGAAACACATAATTAGTTAGTAATATTAATGATGTTTAGTTAGTAGTATTAAGGATGTGGGTGTCCAATTTTTCTTTAATGGAGGTTGTAGTATGGTAGGAGGAGCTATGGTGCTCACTGAGTATGTTCATGTGGGTACTACGTTTTAGTTGGACTCATGCATAGTTCAATTCAATAGTTCCTTTATTATTATAGTGAACATATTTACATATTTTACACTCTCACCATTAGAACTAACAAAAATAGGAGTGTTGCATTTATTTCTAATGATTATATTTTCTATATACGTAAGGGTGTTATTGCTATAGATACTAGGTTACCCATGGACAACACAATGTTTTGACACCAAAGAATGGGCCACCTAGGTGAGAAGGGTCTAAGGACCTTAAAAATTTAAAAAAAAATTGTAGAGGTTTTGAATGATTATGCTCACGAGTTTTGTTTATTTGAGCTTTGCATATATGAAAAACAAAACCCCACTCAATTTTATTTGAGTTCTCACAAATGTTTAGGGGCATTGTATCTAGTTCATTATGATGTTTTTGGTAAAATTAATGTTCATTCAACTTAAAAATATTTATACTATGTATATTTTAGATATGATTACTCTAGAACATACATTCATTTCCTTAGAAGTAAATCTTAATTCTTTAGTCATTTTAGAGAGTTTAAGGTTCTTGTAGAAAACTATACTAGTGGGAAGATTAAGGTCTTAAGAATTGATAATGGCAGTGAGTTTTGTTTAGTAGACTTGTATAGGGTCTGTAAGGATCATGGTATGAAAATAAATAAGAAAAATCCATATACCCCTCAACAAGATGGAGTTGTAGAAAGAATTAATAGGACATTGATGGAGAGGGATATGAGTATTATTTCTAGAGTTGGCTTAAAATAAAAGTTCTAGGCAGAAGTGGTTGTTACAACTTGTTACTTGATTGAAAAGTCTCCAACATTATCATTTTTAGATAATAATCTTAGGAAGTCTAGGTCAAGAAAAACTATTCATTACAACATCTTTATGTTTTTGGTTGCAAGGCATATGCCCATGTGCTTATAGAGAAGTGGTCAAAATTAGGTAACAAGGTTGTTAATTATATTTTAATTAGCTATGGTGGGTGTGAAATGATGTAATCTTTGGGATATTATGGTTGAGAGAGTTATTTAGAATAGAGCTATTATTTTTAGAGAGACTAAGCCTTCTCCTACAAATTTGTATCTAAAAAAGGATTGGAAAGAAGTGGTTTAGATACCCACTAAGACCAAGAAAGTTGAAATCGAAGCTCATGAAGGACCTAAAGAGGAGAAGAACAAAGATAGTTCAAATGGTTCTCGAAAGGAGGTAGAATCTCCACCTCAACTCTTGAGGAGGTCCATTTATCATAAAAAAAAACCAAACATGTTTACTATCCTTGATTGAAAAAGTATTTTTATTATGATTACTAAAACATACAAACTTGAAAATATGAAGAGGGTGCAATTTATGGATGATTTTTTTATTCTTAGAGAGTGGTTGTGGATAAGGATATGGATGCATGGAATAAAATCACACACAAGACTTAGTATCTTTATATGATGGTTATAAACCCATTGGTTCTAAATGGGTGTTCAAAAGAGAGATTAGTTTTGATGGTCACATTGAAAAGAATGAGGCTAGATTAGTTGTGAAGGGATAATCCTAGGTCGAGGGAATTGATTATGGTGAGATTTTTCTTTAGTTGGTAAGCTAATACCCGTTTGGTTTTTATTATCTATTAAAACAACCTTTGATATTGAGATTGACTAACTAAATGTGAAGACAACTTTACTTCATAGTGATATGGAGGAAGATATTTATATGACATAGTTAGAGAACTACATGGAAGAAGGTAAATGATTTTTGGTTTGTAAGTTGAAAAGTCTTTTTATGGTCTCAAATAGTCTCCTAAGATTTGGTACTTGAAGTTTGATTCCTTTGTATAGGGTTTGTGATTAATGAGATCCAAATCAAATAATTGCATCTATTATAAGATGGATGAATATTGATTCCTTATTATTGTATTGTATGTTGATGACACGCTATTTTTTATAATAATAATAAGGATGTGATTTGTGACTCAAAGTCAAATTTTAACACTATTTTAAAATAAAGGAATTAAGGACTACCCTATATATTTTGGGTGTTGATATCATAAGAGATAGAGTGTTTTGTTATTAGGCTAGAGAAAGTGTGGATTCAATGTCAAAGATATTCAACATGACAACTTATAGATCATTGTGTGTTCCTATCAAACTAGGAACCAAATTACCTATAGAGAAGAATCCAACTTCACCTAGTCAGATGGAGGACATGGCTCAAGTACATTATACTAGTTTTGTTGAGATCTAAATGTATGCCATGGTCTAGACATTACCTAGGCAATAAGAGTCTTAAGTAATTTTAAGGCTAATTTTAGATGAGATCACTAGGGTGTAGTGATCTAGGTGGATCTTAGAACCCTAAAAATTGAATAGTTCCAAATTCCTTCAAAATCAACACCATGTCAAAGTGCTCAGGAAATCAGACGCAACATAACTTGAACGGGCGAAAAAAGAGTTCATACGTCCGAGTTATGGCCAATCAAAGTTTGGTCAAACTAGGTACAAGGGTCAGTGAGAAGGTGAAAAATTTGACCAACTCAAAATCAATCAAAAACAATGTCAAATTGAAGAGATTGACGACACGAATCCAACGATGTTCATTTCATAAAAAACAGAGCATGTATGCGAAAGATATTCCAGTCAAACTTTGCAGTTGACTAGGTGGTACCATTGTGATGTCAACATGATGTCAGTGTGCTGACGTAGCATGTCCATACTGTATGGACATGATGTGGACCAATCAAGATCTAACACATGGTAGTTGACTGTATAATCCATACAGTGACGTGGCAGAGATGACATGGCAAACCGTATCGGTCGTATGTTGATGTGGCCAACTAACTAGATGATATCGACGAATGAACGAGCACCATGTGGCCCTATCAATGGGCACCACGTGGCACCCTCCTTACTCCCTCCTCTGACGGTGATTGTTTTGTTTGTTAAAAATAGTGGTCGGGGGTTGAACTCCCGACCTCCACACTATTAGCCACCGGCCCGTCCGTTGCTCCGCATTGCTAAATCTTTGATATAATTGGGCGGAAAATTATTTTCATATATTAATTTTTTTAAATGGGTTTAAAAATAGTCTGCAGTGGCGGTTGAACCCCCAATTTCCCGGCCACTAAAAACTTTACACACCACTACGGCATTTGGCGTTTCTAAAACAAATAAGCAATGAGACAGTTCTGTTAAAGTCTAAGCCTGAATCTTACACTAATTAACCATTAGAGGTTATTAGTTAGGATTTTAAACTAAACAAAAACAAAATCCCAAACAACCTAAAACCACTAAAGCCCGAGGATCAATGTCAAGGGCTTCAAACCAAATTTAAATGGATTTTATTAAGGGGGTTGTTAATGGTTTATTAAAAATAGGGAAATTGTTTTGATTTTTTTCCTTTAAGGGGGAAAACTACAAATTTGGTGGTTTTGCCCCAAATGGGAAAACTTCAAGTATAAAAGGGAATGTTATAGAGGATTCAATCATCAAATTTTTGGATTCAAATTCTCTCATTCAGAAGATCGAATTCTTCCCATTCCTCCAGTGATCAAGTCCACCCATTAGTTGGAATCTGTGAACATAAAATTCCCAAGCTCCCTTCGGGTGATTCTATTTTGCTTAAGTACCGACCACACCTTCCCTTTAAAAGGAAATTTGAGGCTCCTCTCATAAAAGCTTATACGAATTTCACCACTTGTTAGTCGAGCGCTCCTCACAATGTTTCCTTCTCTCGCTTTTCAAAAGTTTGTGTCATGCTTCCACATGTCAGCAGTTCACAATCTTCAGTGCCTCTTTCCATCGCTTCCCATTCGGGCTCCGATTGCGCGCCACGTAGCATCAATTCACGCACAATTCTTGGAGGTCCCCACCCTCAATGTGGTACAATTTGAGACCTCCACGTGTCTTCACAGTGCAGGTTTTTCATCGCATAAAGGAAAGGATGAATGTCGACCTCGATTGCTTGCTACACAATTTTCTAAAGGGCTTCATCGCAAGGGAAAATCGACAGGCGACAACCTATCGCCAGCTACCATGCTTTGTAGCTGCCGCCATGAGTGAAAGGCACGTTTTGACGCTCTGCTCTGTTAGGACCACTTCCATCATTCGCAGGGGATGCATCCGGCTCTAAGGCATCCCGTTCATGACCTGAATCTTTTTTGTTGCAACGACAAGGAGAAATCATTGCTAAATGCATCATTGCTAATGATTGGAGAATCTTTTCTGTTACTTGCCTACCAAGATGGGTTTTCATTATAAATATTACTTCTTCCATAGAAGCAAGGGTTCAGATTTTGACAAGAGAATTGGTAGAAGAACCATGCCTTTCATTGCTTTATTAGATTATTGTAAAGAACTCACAAACTGTGTCATTGTTCAGCCTTTTTGTTTTCTTCGATATTTGATAAGTTTTATCGTGCCATTATTGTACTGAATGCTTCATTTAGAGAACTTCTATAAATTTAATGCAATTTTGTTGGTTTAGATCATGTATTTGACTCCTCTTTCTAGTAAATGTGTATGAAAGTTATTTTATGCCATTTAGTGAATCATTTAGGCTTTTATCTTTATTTTTCCATTTTGGAACACAACAAACTACTGAACAGGCCCTTAAATCACATATGAAAGATAGAATTACCATGACTATATCTAAATCTTGGCGCATCACCTTAGTTAGATCCTTTTATTTTTGTATCTGCTTCCTTTTCCCATTCTAAAACCTTAGTTATAGAAGAAATTGACTTCTTTAAAATCCGAAGGTTACTCGATTTAGCGCAATAGGTCCCCCATTTAACTGAGTTTCCTACAAAGGGTTGTTACCTTGCCAATTTTTTGGCATCAACAATTTTTTTCTTTTTCCTAGCACACCCGGTGGGACCACTTAAATATACCAAATCAAAAGGGTGTACAAGTCATCGTCCTATTACTAGGTCACAAACCACAAATAATCTTGGCTTGTTAGTGCCTCCACTACTAACAGCGCATACCCAAACTCGCCTATAAATACTTTTGGAGCCCAATTGTAATTTTGATCACAAACCAAAATTATGTGGCTTGGGACGTCAAAAGCCCCCTTGTAGCCCCAGTTGCACTAGCATTATGGGCCCCTATTCCGATCTCTGCTCTCAAATCTATTCCAAAGTTTATTGGAGATGGTTCAAGAACACCATTCGAACATCTACAAGATGTTGCGGACTTGTGTCTAGTACACAGAGTTACATATCAAAACATAATGCTAAGATTGCTTGTTGCTTCTTTGCGGGGAAGAGCACTATATTGGTATCGCACTCTGTCGACTAATACTATCAATACTTGGGATGAGCTCGAGGATCCTTTTTATGAAGAATTTTCTAATAACGGAGATAGGTCTTCGCTATATCACCATCTATCAACAATCAAGCAAGCCCCATCTGAAGCCATGATCGATTTCAGTGCCCGATTCCATACAACCTGGTAGAGGATCTAGAATGCCATCTGGCCGTCGACTGAGTTAGCATTTATGTTTTACTTAAGGTCCATCAACGTCGACATCTCCATGATGATCCAATCACTCGGAAAAACCACATTACCAGATGTATACAACATAGTAGTTAAGGCGGAGAACAACCTAATTGACGTCGAGAAGTTTCCTCCTCATCCCGTTATGCTCATATTCCCCGAAATATCGGCCTCTACTCAGGAGATGCCATCTACAAGTGCACTTGCACCGCCCCCATTTATGTATACATATATGAAAAACACCCCAAAATATTGCTTCTACATCCAGTGCCCCAAAGGATGAGATAAGCGACATAAGGGAGATGTTACAAAACTTGACAAATGAATTAACCACTATCAAGCGTAACCAGGTTGCTCCTCTGAGACCATCCTACCAAGGCTATCAAAGTGGCAGACCCTCCTACCAACAAAACCAATATCAAGGAGTGGCACACACGACTTTGTCGACTCAAAAAAATAACCAAATAGTGTCGATACCGACTCCACTGGGGGTTGCTCAAATTAGTACAAGAAAAGAGCTAATCACAGGGCAGAACAATCTCACCGAAGATTTCAATTCCTGGTGCTACCCCTACGATGATGCGCATATGCGTTGAAATTGTCTGCGTGGAAATTTGCAGCAAAAAGTCGCGGAGCAACACAACCAAGGCATGGTGGTGAATTCAAGATATAAATAAGCCTCTCCCCAAATGCAGGATGAGGTTCTCATTGCACAGATGTAGGGAATGTCCTTGGAGAAAGAAAATGACATGGCTCTTGACCATGCTCTCCTCTCATGGATGGAAGGGGAGGAAGCAGTGTTCACTTATGAAGCATCTACATTGGCAACCCTGCAAGTAGAGTCTAACTACAACACTAGAATCGAAGAGGAGATTCATAGGTGAATTGGTTACTCCGCAGCCCAGAAACATCCTGGATCAACCCCCTGGCCCTTCCACAATCGCTCCATAGTTGTAGTTGCACAAGGAAATTATCATCACCAAATCCAAGGAGTCGAAGTCTCCAAATCTACCACCCTTCAACTTGGTGGAACAATTGAAGAAATCTTCCTCTAATGTAACCCTTCTGGATATCTTAGCCATTCCAGAACAAAATTTATTACTACAAAAAGCCCTGCAAAAAGATACAACTAAACAGTCAATAGAACAAATTCCTGAAAGCGCAACAAACTCATCAGTTCCAGCCAAATTTCTTGCGAATACTACAGAGCAGGCTCCACCCGAAGCCAAAGAGGAAAAATTGAAACCTAAACCCTTTTTCCTGAGTCTCATTATAGGGAAGAAACTGTTGCATAACTCCATGATTGATTCTGATGCCAGCACTATTGTCATGCCCAAGCAAATAGCTAAAGCTTTAGGGCTTAACTACGAGCCCTTAGAAAGAGGATTTATGCAGCTAGATGGGAACAAGGTCAAAACTATAGGCCTCATTAAGGACCTCCCTTTAACTTTGTTTTCTTGTCCTAGCATCGCAGTGCTACAAGACATCATAATCATTGATGTCCCTCCCATGTTCGGCCTTTGCCTATCCTGAGAATTCACCTCAAAAAGAGGCGGATACCTTTCTTTGGATTGGTCTCACCTTATTCTCAGAACTAAGCACGGGCTAAGATTAGGATAATATCAGAACCTTTGCATGCAAAACATGTAGTTGATGAAGCCATGATCAACTTCGAAGATACTCATATCTCTGTCACCAAAGAGGAAGCCAGTGGTAGCAAATTGTTGGAACATGAGCAAGCAATCAAAGACAGAGCCAACCAAGAAGAAGTCTTCTTGACAAAAAATATGGGCACCAATCCCTTCGACAATTAACATGTTATAGGTTTGGGCACCTACATCATCTATGATGAAGATCAAGAGTTCTTGAGGGTATTTAAGGACTCAATCTCTAAACGAGCCTCAGAGCTCTAGACATTGCACTTCGATGGTGTGAGGTGCAAGGTCAGCACAGGTGTCAGGATACACCTGACATCTCCTTCCAATGAGCAGGTCTTTAGATCTTTCTGCTTCTAGTTTGCTTGCTTAAACAATGAAGCTAAATATGAGGGTCTTGTGCAAGGACTAAGCCTCACAAAACGCATGGGCATCAAATAATTAGTGGTGTTCGGAGATTTTAAACTTGTAATCAATCAAGTTAGAAACATCTCCGCTGCAAAAAAAGTCCATATGAGGGATTATAGGCATAGGGTATGGGACCTCATTGAAGCTTTCAAAGCTTTCAATATCCGAGTGATGCCAAGGGAGCAGAATTCCAATGTGGATCGCATGGCAACAATAGCATCTGAATTCAATCCTATCCCCGACTTGATTGAGAATGTACACTTTGTGTGAGTAATCATCCAACCCTCTATTCCCGATAATGATCATAGCTGGAAAGTATTCGACAACGATGAACATATTGCTTCATTTATTCAACAGTCAAGAGAATTCGTCGATCAATTTCAGTCGAAGATTGAAGAAGCATAGGAAGGACAAATCATCCAGTTAAAATCAAACAAGATTCTAAAAGGCTTGGTCACTCTCAAAAATCTGTTTGATAGTGATGACGCGAGGAATGACAA
Organism: Sequoiadendron giganteum; assembly: GCA_007115665.2. Taxonomy (NCBI): domain Eukaryota; kingdom Viridiplantae; phylum Streptophyta; class Pinopsida; order Cupressales; family Cupressaceae; genus Sequoiadendron; species Sequoiadendron giganteum. The sequence goes on along the minus strand of CM021107.1, from coordinate 365,644,995 downwards.
TAGGAAATTTGTAGCAAACCAGGTAGACTTCACTGACCTTGAGGTTGGGAACGGAAGAAAGCTGAAGGTCGAGAAAGAAGTCTCGCAGTGTGATAAAGATAGGCTTATACACTTATGTGCAATATATGAAGGGGTTGTGGCCTGGTCTTAAGATGACCTCAGAGGATATGATCCTAATATCATCCAACACACCATCGAACTAACAAAAGGTGCTAAACCTATCCAACAAAAACAGAGGCCCGTTAATCCAAAGATTGAAGCATTAATGGCACAAGAGCTTGAAAAGTTGATTCAGTCCAAGATTGTTTTTCCAATCAAGCATAGCACATGGGTATCCAACCTCATTCTAGTCTGAAAGAAAAATGGAGACATTCGTCTCTGTGTTGAATTTTGAGACCTAAATAGGGCATCACTGAAAGACCTTTACCCGTTGCCTTCCATGGAATCAATCTTGCAGATTGTGGCAAGTTCAGAGATGTTTTCTCTATTAGATGGTTTCTCGGGCTATAATCAGGTTTGGGTTAAAGCAGAAGATCAGCACAAGACCATGTTCACCACCAAGTGGGGAACATTTTGATATGCCAAAATGCCTTTTGGCATATCAAATGTGGGGGCCACTTTCCAATGGGCAATGGACATTGCCTTCAGCGAACTAATCAACAAGATCATCCTCATCTATTTGGATTATTTGATTGTATTTTCCAAATCTAAAGATGACCATTTTGATCATCTAGAAATTGTTTTCAAAAAATGCCAAGAGTTTGGGGTATCTCTGAACCCAAAAAAATGTCAAATTGTTGGGGCATGTAGTGTCCCAAGAAGTAATTGCTATTGATCCCGAAAGGATAAAAGCAATCAAAGAACTTCCTCTTCCGATAAACAAGAAAGGAGTTCAATCTTTTTTGGGAAAGGTTAACTTTGTAAGCAAATTTATTTTTTATTTTTGCAGGAATAATTAGACCAATCGCCCTGATGCTGAAAAAGGACCAATTGTTCAAATGGAAAAAAGAAGCAAGAGAAGTATTTGAGAGGGTGAAGAATTCTATTTCTTCACCTCTTGTGTTGGCAAACCCGAACTTGTCAAAAGACTTCGAAATGTATTTTTTAGCAGAAAGACAAGCATTGCCATTATCCTAATTCAAAAGGATGATGAAACTAAGGGAGAGCATCCTATATCATTACATTCTCGAACCCTAAAGGAGTATGAGATGAACTATAAATTTGTCGAAAGGCAAGCTTTCACAATTGTAAAGGGACTCAAGAAGTTCTGACACCGTATAGCTTGCTCCAAGGTAATTGTTTATGTCACACATTCTAGTGTGTGTGAATACATCATGGAAGGAGAAATCACCAACAAAAGGGCCAACTGGATCACTAAGATCCTAGAATATGACATTGCAGTCAAGCCTACGAATACTGTCAAAGGAAGAGGACTGTGCAAATATTTGGCACATAATGAAGAAGTGGGATCAGAGGGAGAGCAAGCAGAGATAGTTCTAATAAATAAGTATGAACTCAAAGGTTGCTAGCTAACAAATAGGGTAAGATTTATGCACACAGGTAAGTATCCATCGAGACTTCTTTCTCAAAGAAGAAGGTTCTATCAGCTGTAAAATAGTGTGTATTCACTTATTGAAGGGATCCTTTTTAAAAGGAATTTTAACGATGTCTTATTGCGATGCGTCACCATGGAGCAAGCAAAGAAAATCCTCAACACTTTCCATATTAGCTCAAAGGGTAGACACATCTCTGCGAGGACCACCACCATCAAAATTTTACGCACTGGGTACTTCTGGCCTACATTATTCAACGACTCCTACAAAATGATAAAAGCTTGCAAGGAATGCCAATTCTACACACGAAGAAGGAAATTTTTCGCCATGCCTCTCAATTCGATAGTAGTAGACGAACCATTTGCGCAATGGGGGTTAGATTTCATTGGGATGATCAACCTTGCCTCTAGTGTCGGTCACAAGTGGATCCTAACAGCCATGGACTACTTCACAAGATGGATCGAAGCCCTACCCCTGAAGAATGCGATGGAAGTAGAAATTGTAGATTTTCTCAAAGGGCTGGTAATGAGATTTGATGCACCAAAGACTATCATCTCAGATAATGCCAAAGCTTTCTTAGGCTCCAAGGTATGTCAGTTCACATTAGAACACGACATATTTTTGAAAACATTCTCAAACTACTATCCATCCACTATTATGGATGCAAATAAATAGTGACATGACATATGTGATTGCTACTTACCCCCATCAACTCCTCTCCATTTTGATGAATGTCTCATCAAAAACTATAGAAACAATCCTCTCCCCTTCAACTCTATTGGAAAATGAATTTTTTCAAACATGAATTTTTTCTGGGCCACTTTATCTTCTAGGTCAGTGTACATGATATGAGCTCTATGTTTGTCCATGAAAGTGTAATGTCCCATCCTAGGTGGACACTTGCTAACACAAATTTTCTGCCTTGTTTGGTTTGTTTTGATAAATGTTTGTGATATATTGGCAATGTTTGATACAAAACCAATAATCATCTTGGTAATGTTGGTCGATTGAAGTTTGGTAACCTGATAATCATCTTTGTTTTATTCTCTGAAATAGAAAAATGAGCAACTATTGTAACCTTCCTTGAATGTAATGATGAAAGCTATAATCAAAAGAAAACAAAGAGATTAGGGCTTTAATATCGAGGAAAAACAAAAGGAGAGAACCCGGGATTTCTAGTTAAACATTAGTTATCACTTATCTTTTTGAATTTAATGCTTGAGTCCTAAGTCATTTAATATTTTTTGGGGTATTTATCTCTGAACCATCCTCCCTTCTAGTCCAAAGCTTGGCTCAAACACTTGATACCTAAAATTAATATCTTCTTCTGGATCCTTCTCCAAAACAAGGTGCTTACGATTGATAACCTGTGTAAACGCGGATTTCAATTGCCTAATAGATGCTTTCTTTGTAAGATGGAAAATAAAAAGGAAAGGAGAGAGTACAAATGTTAAAAAAGTAACTAACTACTAGAAAAGCCATGGAAACATCTTTTGCTTCATGCAATTGCAAAGGTATAACAGGAGGTAAAATGCTTATTTTGATTTATTTATACTAGTTAGCGATGCTTACAAACAATTACGTAATGACGTTCTTACCTATTCTAACACCCTAGTTGATAAGTTTTTTTCTTTAACCTGTCTATGCCATGCAATAGTTACAAAGAATTGCATGATTTGAGGACAATGATATGTGGTTTTGCTCATTCATTATGTCAAGATCATAGAAAGGAAAGGAGAGAGTACAAATGTTAAAAAAGTAACTAACTACCAGAAAAGCCATGGAAACATCTTTTGCTTCATGCAATTGCAAAGGTATAACAGGAGGTAAAATGCTTATTTTGATTTATTTAAGAAAAAAGGGAAAAAGCCCTAATAGCCATGACTAACTGTCAACAAGTGATTAAGAGGTGGTTCAATAAGAAAGCTTCAAACCAAGGTCTAAAATGTAGGGACCTAGTACTAAAATTCAATAAAAGAGCCTCAAAGCCTGGCCAGCACGGGAAATTCGATAAAATCTGGGAGGGCCCTTTCAAAATAATTTAGTACAAACAAAATAATGCATTTGAATTATAAAATATGGAACAAGAGCCTCTGGGAATTCCGATTAACGGGATTCATTTAAAATTGTTCAATTGAGATACGATTACTTCATACAAGTGAATATGTGATAAATGTAATTACTTTCCTTTTTTTATGTTTTGTCAGCCGATTCTTCCCAACATTTTCACAGATACAAGAAGCAGGGAGATTCATGAAACTCATTATTACAGAAAATAGAGGAAAACAATACAACTCATGTTGCAAAAATTAAATTCATATGCAAGAAATTCAATAGAATTATGGAGAGCACAAAAATGAAGATAAAGGTTGAAGATAAGCAAGTATATTCATATATATATATATATATATACTTTGATAGAAACATTGAAAAAATGGCTTTGAGGCCATGCGCTCAAAATTATTGACTATATATATATACAAATTCCTTATATATTTGTGTATGCAAGCCCTTTTCTTTTGGGCATATATATACAAAAAGAGAAAAAGCGTCGGAATCAGGTGTTTGGAACAAGAGTGTTGTCTTCATCGACAACAACGTTATAAGGAGCATTGGCAGGGGCAGTAGGAGGATTATTAATGGCAGAAACAAGATCTATAGTAGAAGCAACATCAACTCCCAAAATGAGCAATGAAAGGAACACAAGGTTCCTAAAATCTGTTTACCAATCCACATCGTAGAATAACACTACATTGTGGCAGCATAGTAGGAAGTGGCACGCACAGGTGGCCCTCTCCGATGTTTGGTGGGTGATTGAAGCCGAAACCCACTCAGGAATGGTACCCATGGTACCATCACGGCTTCTTCAACATGCCTACGCAAGTCACTTGCGACGGGAAGGCCTAAGCCATATACCACATTACTAACCGCTTCACCGAGACCTCCAAGGTACTTCTTCAAAAAGATCTGAAGCATCAAGTGAAGAATCATGGCTTTCAGAGCCTGAACATCCAACAAAGAAGCAACAAAGTGGGAGAAAATATCGATGTTTACTCAATGTTTGTCTTCATATTCGATATAATCTCTGCTCAAGACCCACTTTATGGCTATGATAGCCAACGAGTGTTTGTTCTTGGTCATGCGTTTCAAACACCTGCTTGAAATCTCTCCTAGAAAATTTGTTTGAGATTTATTGTACACCAACCTTATTGGAGTGTTCACCATGTTCTTTTCACTCTACAAAACTAATTCTATGCCTGAACCTACTTAATTGCCTAAGTGATGAATCTTATCCAATCGCCTAAAGCTACTTCTACTAAAAAACACCAAGTATAATTCCACTACCGTGTTAGGGCCTATTTATAGAAATATCTGAGGTAGTCTACATACAAAGCCTGGTGGTAATTGAGTGTTAACTCAAAAATCCCACCAAAAAGCCAACTCAATATTCCAGCTCAATTACGTTTATAGGTATGAATTGTTGCATGCAGGATTAAGGAGTGGCAATCAATTAGTGCAAATTGGTGGTAAGCTCAGGCGATGGCTCATACGGACCAAAGCTACGTGGCATGATATAGGCAGTTTCAAGCTCCAAGTTTGAGCATGAATCTTTCTTGAGTACTCATTATGACGTCATCTTAATTATACTTTTAGAGATATTAATGGTGAAGGCATGCGAGAAGGTGGCAAACATTTCACTGACGACTCAATTTCCCATGAAAATCGCATTGAAGGGATGTTATCGCTAACGTAATTATGAATTATTGTCTTTTCAAAAGAGGCGAGTAGTTCATTTCACATGGACAAAAGAGGTAGCAGTACATGTTCAATTAAATGTAGAAAGGCAACCGTTGTTTACCGGTTGTTAGTAGTAAATCAAAGAAAAAGCTAAGTATCTCATGCAAAAACTATACACAGCATAAACTTTTGGAGAACGCAAAGAAGCTAAACGCAAAAGGTAATTGCAGAGAATTCACTACCTCGGTGTGGATTAAACCTAAAATGGAAGGCTGTTTGGTTTTGAATTCAGAGATTTGTGTTGAATTTTGGGTTCCATTCATACCGCTTCAGTGGGCTTTCTGAGTAGGAGTTTTGCAAAAGATGGCAGTTGCTCAAAGTTCTCAAGTAGAGATACAAGAAGGAAAAGCCCAAAGTTTATTCAATGTCATGCGTATGGCGCCAGCCGTCTACATCTTTCAAAATATCTCTTATGCTTCACCCAGAATACCAATGAAGCCAACATGGTTGAACACGCGGGTTGCAGAGAAGAAGAGCCCACCTAAGGACAAGAAACAAATTAAAGAAGAATGGGATAATATCCATGACCCTATTTTTGCAAAAGAACCCTAAGACACTTAGGGAGGTGGCCTGTGAGAGAATGAAAAGGAACAGTGACCCTGATTCCTTGGCATAGAAGTGTTGGTTCAGTGGCTTTCCACAATATATGGTCCCAGCCGTGCATTATTGCCCTAAATTGGTCAACCAGGCCATTAAACACTTCAACCCAAGTACCAACACCATTGAGGGTTGAGAGGTGAGTGTGGTTATCTGCAAAGAGCTATCTGGAGTATGCTTTGTATCCCAGAGAAAAGTTCCAAGGTGTCTCAAATGGAGCCATTTACTCCAACAAAAGGGGAGTCCTACTGGAGGACTAGAGACCTTGTGACGAATTTCTATAACACGGAGACTCAAAGGCACAAGGAAACTCAGAAAAGGCCAATGCAGATCCCAGCGACGCATAAGAACTTCAAAGATGATATGAAGGATTCCTTCTCAATGATCGTGTTCATTTGCGACCTAGACTCCGATAAAGAAGTCCAAAAATTTCAATTAGGTCTTGGTCTTCAATTACGCAAGCGACATTCTCTCTTCTTGTACGATTTCATCGAATTTATCATAGAGGAAATGCTCAGCCATATTACAGAATACCATCTTCAACAAAAAATTTAGATTCCCATCTTTTCTCACTCACATGTTCTTGCATCGAAATCCCGACTTCTTCCAGAAGCGTCTAGATCTCTCTATTTTTGATGAAAACCAAAGGAGGAAGTCGATTTCCACGTGGACTCCCCTCCTTTCTATTACATTTGATTATTACACATTTTCGAATAATTTCTTATATCCGATTTTGCAAGATTTAAGAGGAGACAACATTATCGTGCGGATCGACTCAGACCAAATTGAGTTCATGGAGAAATTCACCCCAAAGTGTGACTGGTTTATGGGCAAATAATTCACGTTCATCTGATTGCACGACTTCACCGGAGAGCCCTTCCGGCTTCCGACGTGTCTTACAGATTGGATACTGGCGCTTGAAGTTTTCTGCCAAGTACCATTCATCGACGTCACTTTTTGCAATGGGAAAGCAAAGAAGAAGGGATTTTTTTGTTGTCCGATGAGCTCAACACCATAATCATGAACAAGAGGAGGGCTCACAACTCACTGGAAGCAAATTTGGCTCATCTGGGGTTGGTATGGATTTGCGATAAGTGGAATTACAACCACGAAGATGACTTGCCAAATCAATATGTCAGAGTGACACACTACCCTCGGCCTTACTGGGAGAAGCGTCAAAATTTGGTGTCAAATGCAGATGCATTTATAATCGACCTAGCTTATATCCCTAGTGAAGATGGTCGGCCTCCTTGGCTCTCATTCTACTATCCAACTAGGCAGTATGATAAAACCAAGCAGATCGGGACTACCCTTCGCAAAAATTTGATAAACAACTACAGTTGGAAAGAAGAAAAGGTTAATGACTTCTGGATATATCATCAAGAGACGCAGCGCATTGATGCCCCTTATGATGGCGTGGAAATGGATGACAAGTTCGACAAATTGTGGAACAATCAGCATCTGAATTCTGATGATAGCATTGAAGAAGACTCCAGTTCGAAGAGGTCGAATCCCAGTCAAATGAAGGAGCGAAACCTAACACAAAAATACATAATGCCTCAGTGCAGCAAAAGGGAAAAGTCGTAAAGCAACCTAGTAAGGTCTCATCTAATATACGAGTGAACATATCATGTGTGAGGTCTTCATTAACTCATACCTGGACTACAAGGAGGACCAGGGCAACCCAATCTCAACAATATAAAACCATAGCGGTAGATGACTCGCCACCAACAAAGCTGCAGTGAACCGAGGCACCTTTTGGAGAGTGTTTGCAAGACCTCGAGGCCTGCGAAGAACCAGCGATAGGTCAAGGATCAAAATCACTCGCACCGTAGGTATCTTTCACTCCCTCCTCTCTTGTTTAAAAAACCTTGGTGTCCCCTATTATGCATGCAACACCTCTCGTCTTAGCCACTGACCAAGGTATTTCGCCCTTTGCTTCAATAATTACATGGGGTTTTGCACGGTTTTCTCATACGACCCCATTTGCCCTTACTCCTCTGTGAACCCTTTCACCAGCCTTGGCTCATTCCGCATCCCAAAGCATCACACAATCTTCCTCTGCTACCTCCATAAATATGTCTCCTACCACTACAATGCTGAAACCAATCCACTCTTCCCAGCATATGGAAGCTGCCACGACTCCGCTTCCTTCAAATCCTCCTTCTAATCTGCAGCTCGGGTATTAGAGTATCCCTCCTTTTTTGCCTCAGATAGTTAGTGTTCCAAAGAAGAAGTCTCCTAGGACGGCCACCCTTTCATTCCTCTTTGCCCTTCCTCCTGGTGCACCTTTCACAAGAGGACTCATCAGGTCACCCTATGAATTCTTATCCAAATGCGAAAAAACTAAGCAGGCACGGGAAATCGGAGCCCAAAGGTAAAGGGCTAAAAGTGCTAAGAGGCCGACAGAGCCAAAGGTACATACCATTTTCAATGAGGCCCAACAGTCACTACATTTTGCAACAATGTACCCAACTATAAACAAGTCGCTGGAAGAAATGCAGCCAAATGGCTACAACATGTATATCGTGGGGCTCGATTTAAGCATAGACCAACCTCAAGACAAGGTGGAACTCATGGAGGAAACACAACGGGTAGTGACTACTGACTTTCTTAAGTCCGGTCGTCAGCTAAATAAAAAGGAAGAAGAGCTAAAAAACATTAAGGATAGAGTCGAGGTTTTGCTTGCCAAGGATAAAGCTAGGGAAGTTGTAATCAAACGCTTATCCCAAAAAAAGGAGGAGGAGCAAGCAAAGCTCCGAGAAGAGATTGCGAAGTTTCAATCCCTCAACCCTAACTTAGTCACTGAACTGCAGCGAAAGAACCATGAATATCAAGACCAATTGGCGAGATTAGAGCGACAGATGCAACAGAAAGATGAGGATTTTGAAATTCGTCGAGCCCAATTGGAAAATGAGATTGCAGAAGCAAAGTCTTCTTTGGAAGTTGAAGCAACAAACAAGGAATGAGCCAAGGCTAGCTGGGTCACATAATCATGAGTCCTATAGGGACAAATCACCATAATAAACTAGAAGGTTATGGAGCTCATGCGTGATATAAAGCAAAGGGATGTGAAGATTGTCTTATTGAAGAGCTCCATCTTACCTCTGGTCGATCAATCGAACCTCCTTCAGATAGGCCAACAACTATATGTTTCTTACTGGGAAAGAGTGAAGACATTTTGCCTATCTCTACAGTCGACACTCCAATTCATGGAAAACACGATAGGCTTGGGTAAAGGAGTTCATGAATTGATCGGGTGATTCCCTTAGTCCATTACAGAGAGAGTTCTAGAGGCCAAGAAATTATTATAAACACTGTATATGGTCTCAGCCAAAGTCTTGGCTAGTACGAGGATTAAGGATTGAAAGGCCACTACTAAAATAGTTAATAGGTTTATTCATTGCCACACAACTATCCTTCATGCCAGTGAGTGTGCAAACAGACTGGATCAGACCATAAATAGCATACATGCCAGGTTCTCTCACATAACACAGATGGGCTTACCATATTCATTTCTTGAAGATGAATTAGTGGCCATGGTGGAGCATATTACGACAAATATTGAGGAGAAGCAAAAGGATGCGTCTACCTTTCAGAGCTTCAGTCGACCCTTGTCACAGGAGACATTGAAAGCGTCACTCATCTGATTGCATGACTTCTTTTCCAACTTGAGTCCTGGGTCAGTGTATCGTCGACATTACCTTACAAAGAAATGATTGATCTACGTGAAGCACAAGAAGGTCTGCGCAACATATCGACTCTGCCTGAGGATGAATGGCTCCCTCTATAGACTACCCTCTCTAAGCTCTGATCACATCACCGATGGATGAGGTTCTGGTATGCAAAACCATAAGAGTTTTGGGTTCTCCGTTTCACAAGCAAAAAACCCCTAATAAGTCACCAAAATTTGTGAACATAAAATTCTCAAGCTCCCATTGGGTGATTCTATTGTGCTTAAGTATCAGCCACACCTTCCCTTTAAAAGGAAATTTCAGGCTCCTCTTGTAAAGGCTTATGCGAATGCCGCCACTTGTCAGCCGAACACTCCTCGCAAGGTTTCCTTCTCTCGCTTTTCAAAATTTTGCATCATGCTTCCACGTGTCAGTAGTTCACAATCTTCAATGCCTCTTTCCATCACTCCCCTTTCGGGCCCCGACCATGCACCACATAGAATCAGTTCGTGTACAATTCTTGGCGGTCCTCACCCTCAGCGCGATATGCTTTGAGACCTCCACGTGTCTTCACAACGTAGGTTTTTCATCGCATAGAGGAAAGGATGAATGTTGGCCCTGACCGCTTGCTACGCGATTTTCTAAAGGGCTTCATCGCAAGGGAAAATCGATAGCCAACAACCTATCGCCAGCTGCCATGCTTTGTAACTACCACCATGAGTGAAAGGCACATGTCGATGCTCTGCTCTACTGGGACCACTTCCATCATTCGCAGGGGATGCATACGAGTCTAAGGCATCCCTGTTCATGACCCAAATCTTTTCTATTGCAATGACAAGGGGAAATCATTGCTAATGATCGAAGAATCTTTTTTGTTACTTTCCTACCGAGATGGGTTTTCATTATAAATACTACTTCTTCCATAGAAGCAAGGGTTCAAATTTTGACAAGAGAATTGGTAGAAGAACTAGGCCTTTTATTGCTTTATTAGTTTATTGTAAAGAACTTACAGACTGTGCCATTGTTCGGCCTTTTTGTTTTCTTCGATATTTGATAAGTTTTACTGTGCCATTATTGTACTAAATGCTTCATTTAGAGAACTTCTATAAATTTAATGCAAGTTTGCTGGTTTAGATCATGTCTTTGACTTCTCTTTCTAGTAAATGTGTATGAAAGTTATTTTATGTCATTTAGTGAATCATTCAAGATTCTATCTTTATTTTTCCATTCTGGAACACAACAGACTACTAAATGGGCCCTTAAATCACATCTGAAAGATAACTTTACCGTGCCTATATCTAAATCTCGATGCATCGCCTTAGTTAGATCCTTTTATTTTTATATCTGCTTAATTTTCCCATTCTAAAACCCCAGTTATAGAAGAAGCCAACTTCCTTAAAATCTGGAGGTTACTCGGTTTAGCGCAATAGGTCCCCCATTTAACTGAGTTTCCTACAAAGTGTTGTTACCTTTCCCATTTTTGGCATCAACAAAATATCAGTGAGGACATTTTTGTAGAGCAACTTGAGATGAGGATTGGAATCTCGGAACTCCATACAAAAGGCTATGCTTGAAGGAGTATTGTGAGATCCCATTGAAGACTTTTCTCTTGCAAGGTTGTGGTGAGACTCTGCATGTGTACATCCAGTGTCAAGTATAACCAAGGTTTTTTTGATACTTGACTTAATATTGGCATGATGAATTCAGTTTTGTAAACAAGGAAAAGTACCTTTGTTGTTAGTTCACATTCAGTTGATGCTTTAAGAACTAGGATTGCATCTATTGTTATTGTTGGAAGCACTATTCAGTGTGGATTCAGGGAGTGCTTGTAGGGCTTTGAAAACTTCCTAAAAGTGACAAATTGTACATGTAGTCAGAAAACCAAGTGTTGTAAGTAGTTTTGCAGGTTCAATATTAATGGAAAATTGATCACACTTATTGAGTAGATCCGGAGACGTAGCCCAAAGAGGTGAACTCTGTAATCAAACGTGTCTCTGATCTTATGGTTTAATTTTGATGTTGATTATTGTTCTTTATTCCACATTTCAACTAAGGCACTAATCAATGAGCTCAGTAGATTGATGAATTGAATTTGCATATTGGGTTCGAATCATTAATTAAAGATCTTGGCATAGATTTGGATAAGTATTGTTTCAAATCTATTGAAGTGAAGACTTCATTGAGTAAGCACACTCTAGAGTTTTTTAGATCATGTAGTTAAGAGGCTCTTTAGATATTTGCAATGTAACTCCATATCCTCTACTTTTTCATGGTGATTCAATATGGGATTGGGGAGGAGATTTCAATAGTAGAATATTCACTAGTGGACATGTGTTTAGTTTCTTTAGTGATGCTATCAATTAAACAAGTGATGTGTCATGGTTTTTTGTCCACTATAGAGGTTAAGTGCATGGTACTAGCTACTCGTGCCATTTGATTTAAGAGATTATGTTCAAATATGGGGTGGATCCAAGGAGATATTATTATCCTTTGTGATAGTTAGAGTGCCATCACATAGAAAATAACCTAACCTTTCATGAAATCATGAAGTGTATTGATGATTAATACCATGTTATTTGTGATATAGTAGAGGATGAGAGAGTGATGTTAGATAAATTTAACACTTTTTAAAATGTTGTATATGTATTGACAAAACAATGAACAAAAAAAGGTTTAGGTGGTGTTGCGAGCTTATGGGCCTCTCAACCCTTAGAAATTAGCTGATAGTGTTGGTAATCCCTTTGATTTTGCATAGTGTTCAACAAGTGGGAGAATGTTTCTAAACCTTGCACCCTAATGTTAAGAACATAAAAAATGTAATTTTGAGGCTATTGAATAGAAAACTCAATTTTGGGATATAGAAGTCATTTTTGTCCCTAAAAAATGTCAAAATGGGTTGTAATTGACAAGCTAGTTATAGGGATGTGGATCTCTTCAAGATCTATAATTTTTTAAAAATGGGCTCAAATGGCTTCCGAAGTCAAAAGTTACATTCTTTTAAATTTAGGCCTCTCATATTAGAATGTAAGAACATCTATGATACACAAGAGAGTTTTGAGAGAGTTACACTTGTTGACTAACTTATGATGGATGTTATGATACACCATAAAAAAACCTTGAATGAAGATGATGGAAAAAATAGACTACCCAAGTTGATAAGTGGATTATGATGAGCTTATGGCAAGTGGAAGGAATATGTTATTTTTAGCCTATGGACCCATCTTGGGGGTTGAATATTGAATTTTTAACTAGGAATTTAGTCACCATAATTTTGGTGGTTTTAACTCATGGTTTTGTACTTGCCATTTGATGGTTTCATGTATTGCTTCTCCTATTTATTGGATGCTTGAGATAGAGTTTTCATAGTGAATTTTTGTAGGTATTGTTATACTGTTAGAATTGCTCCATATTTCTTGTTGGTGATATGCCTATATAGGCTTAGAATTTATAATTTTATTGTAACCATTGATGATTGAATGATATATTGAGTTGTTTTGGAGTGTGGTTTTTTCTCTTGAAAGGGGTTTCCCACATAAATAATCATGTTATGGTATATTAATTTTATGTTTATTTCCTTATAATTGTATGATTAATTTAATTTTTACACATTTTTCTCTCATATATTAGTGTAAGAAGTGTATTCCACATACATGATTTCCTTCACTCCCTTGTTCATGTTAAGAACATAATCATAATTGTGATGTTGGTCATCATTTCAAGAGAAATATTGACTTTTAATTTTAAGTTCCTTTTTCTTGCTTATTGAGTCAACTTTTTTTGGATTGAACTTGTTAGCATATGTGTTATTTGGGCCTAGTTTTGAGCATCCAGTCCTAGGCCATTTTAAAAACACATAAGAGGGAAAAAAGAAAGAATAAAATCACTAATAAATAAATAGCAAATATTGTAGAGACAAAATCATTTATGACTACATTAGTACTATATTTTAGTCTCAAACATTACTACATGACTGGATAAAGTGCCTTCAATCTTGTTCTAACATAGTTAAATTGGATAACATGTTAGATTGAAATCAAGACAAGACATGAGTTCCCCAATTGATCATATGTTGTAACAATTTTTATTAGTTTCACTATTTCTAGATAACATGGGTACAATGAGATGAATATACTTTTGAAGGTTATTTGGACAAGGAGTAGGGCCACATAATTGGATCAAGGACCACACATAAAGATATCAAGGTCATAGTTTTTACCATGACTTACATATTTGACTTTCATATCAAGCTTGCATTTGAAGGTTGAGGCCACTTTTACAAATCAAGAGTAACCACATAGCCATGATTTAGATAGTTGTGTTATTCAATTTTCACATAAGTAGCAATAAAAGATTCAAAATATAATAGTAGTTTTATACATAAAGATTAAGTTACAATTACCTGTAGTCACATGTGAAATATTATAATATATGTATACAAATTCTCTTATCCACCACTCCTTTGTTACAAAATAGGAATATTCTCTTTTCCCACTTCTCTTTAGGTATCAACCATATGCCAAATTCACATCTATATGATGTGAACTAGACCTTAAATGGGCTATCAACATTTTTTGTTTTCACTTAATATCTGCTCCTATGTAGGATTTTTCCTCATTGTCCAAAAATGGGGTTAAATTCTTTGATAAAGTAAGCTTTTTTTTCATTGTATTTGTTTTGTTCCTATGACGGTCCTAAATTTTTCTCACAAACCCTTTTATTTCTTTATTAGTATTTGAACACTCTTGCATATTAAAATCCCATTTCTTTATCCATTTTTCATTTTGTTTCATCAACATGTTCTTTCTTCTAGTTAGCTCTTTCTCCATAATTAACCTACAGTAATGATGGCTCTTCATACTTTGAATATTCTTTAGGTAACTTAACAGCCAAACCATTGTCGATGCTTCCAAAGGGAAAGTACCATTAGCTAATAAAATCTAGTAAAAAACAAGTCTTAATTTTGAGATTACTTGTGATTGCATGTTTTTGAATTCTTTCTACCTACCTCCATTTTTGGTCTAACATGTTGCTACCCCAAATTTCACACCCATAGAGAATCACTAAAGTAACAAACAAATCAAAAAGCATTCTCTTGATTTTCCAATACCATAATTCTACATTCCTATATCAATTTTATGGGGATTATAATGCTTTCCAACCTCCTTGATTTCTTTTTGCTTTGTGTGTTTCCCAACTGAGTTTGTTTTGGAAATCAAGTCTATCGTATTTGTACTCATCCACTACTTCCAATAGGTTACCTTCAAAAATAAAGTTAATTTTTTTTTTCTTCATAATGAGAATATCATTATTTTGGTTTTTCTAGTGTTCACCTACATCCCAACCTCACAAAAAAAGGTTTCAAGCACTCTCAAGTGTTTTCTCAGACTATGAGTTGTTTTAGCAATTAATATGAGATCATCCACATATAAGAGTAACTTTATTATGTACTTAGTCCACTGAACTCCCTCCCCAACAACTTTGTTTAGCCACTCATAACTTATTAATGTATCACTCAAAAAAATTGGGGGAAAGCGAGCAACCTTGCTTGATGCCAATATCACTACCAAAGAAATCTGCCATTCCATCATTGATTTTTATTTTAACCTTAACATGTTCATAAATCCTATGGAATACTACTCTGAACACATATGAAACTCCTAGTTCCTTCATCCTATTCAATAGCTTGTCATAGGGTACTATGTGAAAGGCTTTTTTTAAGTCTACAAAGTAACAAGAATCCTCATCACCTTGGGTGTTCCATATTTTGTAATGAAGAACTTAAGGGTAACATTGTGATCAATAATGGAATGTTTCAATCTAAAACTAACGTGTCCTTTAGCTCTTTTTTTCTCCTTTTCTACCCAACTACTAATTCAAAGTTCAACCATGCTTCCAATTTTTTTTGAGGGGATTAACCATAATAGTGTGGTAATTTGATGCATTATTGGTATCACCCCTTTTGTAGAAGGATAACAGCATTGTTCATCCAATATTTCGGGAAGCCCTCTTGAATAACATTTTTGAAGATGCGACTAATATGAGGTGCAAGGACCTCAATAACCCATTTTGAATGTTCTACTTGCATCTTATCAATATCATTTGCTTTGTCTCCTGCCAAATCTTTTATGCTATGATTGATATCTTCAATGGTGAAAATTTTAACAGTTGCATTGATTATTAAGAGTCTATGTTTATATTCTTCATGCTTATAAATCAACTTCATATATTCAAGCCATTGGAAACCTATGATAATATTTTCTAATTATTTTTTCTTTTGTTGTAGTTCCTTCCAAAATATTTTGGGTTGTGTTTTCCAAGATAAATAAAATCCTCCCTTCTTGTGCTCACATACTTTTCTTTTTTACATTGTAATATATTTTCATAGTCTTTCTTACTTTATTTGTCCATTCCACATTTACACATATTTCTTTTTCTATCTCACACTCATTGTCAAACCAAGTATTTTATAGAATTTTTTTTTTGTTCCTCTCTTGGATCTAGCCCTCTTACACCCATTTGAAGCCTTGTACACTAGAGGAATCATCATATTTTTTCTTATAAGGTGGTTCTTTGTGTATGTTGTATTATTCTCATATTCCCTTTAAAAAGAATTTTAAGGGCAACTCTAAAGAGTTTTTGATTTTCTTGATTTATTCTACCTTGTGAAGGTTCTTTCTTTTGGTTGAGGAGGAAATTTTCCCCTTGTTGCTTGTTTATGTGGATGTCTAGCTTTACATATAGGATTATGGTACAATTTCACCTCTATTGAGTAGTCTCCAACCACTAACTCCATTATCCTTGGGGTATAATTATGTGAGAAAATAATAATACACCACACTTTGTCTATTGTAGGTTTTGCAGGTGATGTTGCTTGAATTTGGTCAATGCCCTTATACCATTACATATGACCAACTTGTATAAACTACATAGCCCTAATAATACTACCTTGTAGTGTGCAACATTACCTTTATTATCTTGTGAGATCCTTTCCCAAATTTGATCACTCTCCTCCAACCATAAAGGGTCACTTTTTTTTTTTTATTTATTATTCAAATTGAGGGATCAAATATTTTTTTGTCCTAACACTAAAGTGTCTTGTTATTAAAACTTCCCGCATGGCATAAAAAATAGAATTATCTTTTTAAGTGATGCATAACGATCTTCACTATCTATATTCATTTTCTTATATGATTTTGAACCTTTTGGATAGAAGTAACAAGTGGCTAGCCTTATCATTGCTTTATTTTCTATTATTTTTAGCCATATGTATTGTTTTTTTGGCCTTCTTTCTCTACTTTTATATATTTGCACCATGTTTCTTTTATTAGAACCACAACCTCACCATGCCCATTGCCACTGGAAATCCTTTCATTCCTTACTAAATATTTTTAGCACTCTTCAAATTTTGGGAATTTAAATCCATCATGTTCATGTGTCTCTATAAGAATGCTAATATCTTTTCCTTCTATTATGGGCCCCAACTCGGGTCCTCTTATCTATGGATAGCCTTTACAATTCTAACTTAACATTATCAAATATTATTGGGGGGCCTAGATTCTTATTTTTGGTGTGTCATTTTGTCATTGACTTGGGCCTTTCCATTTTGTGACCAAGCCCATTTTATTGCATCCTTTGTTGCCTTTACTTTTTCCCACTCTTTTCGCATTTCTTCTTATTGTACTATGGTTAGGTCCTCATGAAGGTATATTTGTGTACCTTTAAGGAATATTTTGTTCCTTAGTCTCATGTTCTTGTCTTCTATGCCCCTTAAGGCAACTCTTATGTTTATGCTCTTGCCACCTCTTATCCATTTTTTAATCCTATTTGCATGTTGAATGAATTCTGATCATTGTAGTTGGTCTTTAAAATGTGTCTTGTTAGCTTTTTTGTATAATTATTCCTCACCAATATTTTAGTCCTTTAATGATGATATTCATAGCCATATCACTTTTATCCTTTCCTTCTCTTATCTACCTCCAAACTTGCTTTTCTATGAGTTCCCTTTGTGTGTTTGATGGTCCCTTCACCACTTGAGCTTAGGATTTGGCCTACTTTATTTTTCCTCTTAGTTGGTTTTCTTTTATCTCCATATCGACCATTACTAATTAGATCTCTTTTATTTGTGAATTACTATTTCCTTCTAGAACTTTTTTCTTTTTTTTTGTTTTGATTTGGTCTAAAACTTGCCTTATTGAAATCAATTCTTGCTCACCTTTTGCCATGGTGTTTTGTAATTTTTCTACTATTCTTTGACTAGTTTGTTCTCCCTTTTTAATTTCCAATTGGATTTTATGACATCCTTCATCTTGATGGATTCATATTAACCCCTTGCTTCTAGGATTGAAGTCTCTTTTTCATGTTCATTAGCTCAAATTGACATATACTTTTGAGGACCACATTAGTGGTGTTGTAGTAGAGCTATATAGATCTATATGCCTATCTTCAACACTTTCTTCCTTATTTGTTGGGTGAGTTTTAACCTTGATTTGCTTTGTAATTGATGATGTGAAATGTTGAGCTCACCTTTTCCTTTTCTTTATTTTCTTTATGTTTTTCTTATTCTTGCTGGTTTTTGTTGTGTCTATTAAGGTCTCATACATTATTTTTAGTAAAATAATTGTGAATTTTCTCTTCTTTGCAAGCTTCACTTTTTGAGTTTTCTTACGCCATGGAATCCCCTTGTACTATTTTGTATTTATGTAGACATCTCTTTCCATTGTGTTTGAGAGGTTATTATGAGGATACCCTAGTGTGCATGCTCCCCACATGCTATTTGTTGCTCCCGCATGAGCATTGAAATTGGGCTACACAAGAGCTATTGAGGGGACCATCGGGAAGTACATTCATAAGTTAAAATGGATTAAAAAACCTCATAAAGGTATCATTCCCATCATAGGCCTCTAAGCTTGTTTATCCCATTGAAAATTTTCTATCATTTCAATATTATCAGTTCGCTAATCTTATCATCTTAGTCTGATCTACTATGGTTTTGGTGCTAGTTTCTTCATTATCTTTGTTTGTTTCTCTTAAGTCTACTAGAACTTCATTGTTTTCACTATGTCCTTTCATTAGATCCCATCTCTATTTGATGTTTGTGATTTTCTTTGAAAAAAAGGGCTTTGTTTGTTTGATGTTTTTGATTTGCTTTGGTAAAATAGTTGTAATGTTTCCTTATGCTTAAGAAAATTACAAAAAGATGAAATCTAAAATAGGGTGGGGCTCACTTGTTTTTTACTTGTAATATTCTCCTCTTTAAATGGACCCAACAAAATTGTCACACGCTTGCAAAAATCTCCTAATACCTAGGACCTTATTTACTACTACTTGGGCCCCACAGTGGGTAACTCCACTCCTTAGTCCCCACTAAAAAATTCTTGATACCCTTTGTAAGCTCGATTGCTAAGGGCATACCTCCATGTAGCTACTTAGCTTATTTTGGCTAGCATCCATTTCTCCTTATTTAAGAATTATTTGTTGCGCTAATGGCTCCTTGAATATTTATTTTTCTATTTATTTTTAAGTAGTTATTTTAAATTTGTATTAATAGTACTAATAACAATTTGTGCAGTTAAAATTTTTAAAAATATATTGAAGATACTTGTTAAAAAATGATTTTTTAAAAAAACGCCATATAAGAATACTCCAATTCTACAAATTTAAGTAAAAAATACACTTAAATAGCTACAGGGTAAGAGTGAGGTCTCATAAGAGGTTTCATGATCTATTTTGAAAAAGCAAAAGACCCCATAAAGCAAAAAAAAAACTACAAGATTAAATATATCTTTTCCTAAACAATAATGATCCTTAATTTTTTTTTTTTTAACTTGTTTTGGAATTTTTATATCTCTATCAATTATTATTATTTATTTATTTATTTGTTAAATTGAAAATAAAAAATTATAAAATTCACCACCAATTTTATAAATTGAAGAACTTAAATTTTTCAACTTAAACTACAAAATTAAAAACTTTTCAACTTAAACTATACTACAAAATTCATGAGACCACCCACTTCGAAATAATCCTCAAAATCTCAAAATCACCCTAAGAAATTTTTCCATGAGACCGCAGCCTATGTTACAAATTTCTTTCGCAACTGATTCTAATCAGGTTTGTTAAGCTCTTGCGTGGACCATGAAGTACAGCAGCTGTTTCAGCTGAAATCAAAGCGGCATACAGAAAGCTGGCTCGACGATTTCATACGGACGCCGCTTCTTCTGACGGCAAAGAGCAAAGCTTTCAGAAGTTTATGTGCGCGCACGACACGTACGTGCTGCTTTCGGATCCTGAAGCCCTGGCTGAATATTGAACTTACGTTTGTCTACTTGCTTTATCTATGGGCAAGTCGGTTGAGCGCTACGGATAGCCTCTAATTTGTTGGTTTCGTTTAAAATTATCATTCAACGCTAAAGCTTGACTGCCGCCTCATGAAAGGAGGGAACATTGACATCAAGCAGTGAAGATGGTCAGAGGTAAGCAAAGCTTTACTCGTGCCCCAAATGTTTCCGTAAAATCGAAAGGTTGATGTGTTTTCATATTTTTCTTATGCAAACAAACAAAATCACATTTTGATTTGTTCCTTCTGTATCGAGTATTGCTTAAAGATTAGAAAAAATGTATAACATGTACACTGATTTGTTTGCCGTGTCTCCATTAATGAATTCGCAACGGCTGTGACAATCTATATTTCAAATTTCGTAGGCTACAATTTTAAAATTTCCTAGCCAGAATCAGATTTTTGAGGTAGCAGGTACTTAAACCCCAAGTGAGAAACCTTTATATTAATGCTTGGAATCATAAAAAGGTATTTACAAAAGTCAAATGCATACTTTATAAAACAAGCCCAACTCAACTTGTTGGCTTTAGGAGAAAACTGCATTGAAGACTCTGTTTGAAGGAAGAGAAAAGTGCACACCTTTACACCTCCACTCGTTTCACACCACTTTAGGTCAATGTCTTGGATGCATGATTTTCCTACATAATTTGATTATTTTAGCTCACTCATTAAGCAAAGACCCAATCTAATGCTCTTTTATGCCACATTTCCGTGTTTAAACTTGCCTCACCTAGTTTCCATCACCTTGGTCACCCTTGACTATATCACACCTACAATTCTATCCATTTGACTACATTATGGGTGTGATTGTGTCCCTCGTTTTTCAACATTGAAATTCTTGGCTTCTAAGGTTGACAATCTTGGGGTTTGACAGTTACCCATTGGTGTGGGTGGCAAAAAGTTTAGATTATGCATCCAGGGTTGTTTATTTAAGGCATCATTCTAGAACACTTTAACTTCATTAGATGAGACATTGAAAGAGAGTGAAAAGATCACAAAAAAACTTTCCTTCTTTTGCACGAATTAAACATTAGTCCTCATCTGCTAGCAATTAGGTGTCAACAACAATCTACCATCAACTTTCAACAATTGATACTCATTGTCAAAGCACACTTCAAAGACATCTTTGACATAGTCACTCATCAGTTTGCATTGGGCTTCAACAAGAAGAAATTGTTGATCAGCTTAGCGACATCCATTGCCATGCTTTTTCTTTTTTACACGTCTAAACCCGTGTGTAACCTCCTGGGCGCTTTGGAACCTTCATTTTACCTCCTAGGCACATTTAAATCGCATTTTTTTATTGCCGGTGGGTTAAAATCATGTATTTTTCTCTATCAGTACATTTTTGACCAGCGTTTTTAACCCTTTCAATGTGTTTTTGGCTCACAGTTTTGACCTTGTCGGCATCGACCCTGCCGGCATCTTTGACCTGCGTTGTGATTTATTCTCAAATACTCGCTTACAATCTTGTGAGTTTCCTGCGAAAAATCTGCGAGTTATTGGGCACAAATCAGTATGAGTTAACCTTGTGATTACTCGTGCATTTGAAAAACTTGCGAGTACTTTGCATCTTGGCGAGTACTTGCAGGGTTTTCTATCTATGGATAGGATTGCTGATATGATCATGTCCCAAGCTCGTAGACTCTAAGATCTTAGTTGTCTCAGCTCACTAATCGAAAATCTAATTTCAGTTCTTAATTTGTAGGTCTCTATTGCAATCTGACATTAGTCAAAGTCAACAACAATCCAATTTCAAGGTACAACATAATCTCTCCCAAATTCATTTTGAGGACATCTAATTTCTATCTCAGCTAATTTACTTTAGTCAATTTATCTACGTAACTCTTTTATATATCTAGGGTTTTAAATTGCATTAGTTTATACACCTTAGATATTTTGTAGTGGTTGTTTAGTTTCCTCTACAAATATAAATGTGAGGGTTGTTGATATTAGCTTCCCATGTATAATATTTGTAGGTGCCAAAGGGAGGTTAGGTTAAGGAATGGAAGAAAACCTCTATGTTACACAACAATGTGTCCTTGCTCCCTTGATCGGTGGTCTTTTCTCCATGAAGCCCCTAGGATAGTGGGACAACAAGGGATGTCCTTTGGCCATACCTTGTCTCTGGTGAACTTAGGGACACGTACCTAGGATGCTGTCCAAGGGTGTCTTATGCCCCTAGGACATCCATATGTCCCTGAGATGGTTGAAGACTTAATTTTACGATAAAAAATGCAAATAAGCAGAAAATAGAACACAGTATTTTACCCTAGGAAAACCCTCCTACTCGAGGGAGAAAAGCCCAGCAAAATATTCTCTTATAAATTAGAAGAATAAGTGCAGAAATTGCACACTAAATCAGGCCCTAGAAAAGGCCGAATCTAATACAATGAATCTGCACTTGAAGATAGTGCAATTTCCTTGAATACACAAAATAATACCACTTTTCCTTGAAGTGACTCTGCTGCTCTTGAAAGTAGACCTGCTGTCGAAGGAATTTGAACTTGGAATAGATTGATTTGATGCTTAACGTGGAGACACCTTCTCCTTTATATAGCAAGCTAGGTGACCTCTCTTCTAGGGCCGACCTAGAAGGAATAATATTTGTTTTACAAAGAGAAAGGCCAACTTGCCTTTGATTAATTTCTCTTAGGGAAATACCTCCCGACGCTATAAAACACTAACACTCCCTCTTAACTAGGGAGGTATTCTCAAATATCTTCGTCATGGAGTCTCTCAACATGACGTCCACAATGGCTACACCCAATTGTGGAAAACACAGCCCAGTCTCAGAGATGTGATCTTGTACAAGGGCTTTCACCTCATATTTCTCAGTCTCAGAGAAATATACACTACATGGGCTTTCACCTCATATTTCTCCGTGTCAGAGAAATATACACTACAAGGGCTTTCACCTCATATTTCTCTGTCTCAGAGAAATATACACTACAAGGGCTCTCACCTCATATTTCTCCATCTCAGAGAAATATACACTACAAGAAATCTTAATGATGTTGTGACTCCCTCTGGAGCTCCAAGTACCTGCATCAACCTCCTAACCTCCTCGTCCAAGATTGCCTACAATGCTTGCCTTAGAGGAACGGTTTCCATCACACACTTCTGACACTATTGACTTGCGAGAGTCTAGGACTTAGACCTCCTCGACCTCATCCCAGATCTCCCTATTTTGAATAGGTTCGCGGTGCTACCAATGTCAAAATAAGGTTGACTGCCTTGTGCAATTCCGTTCTCTGCAGCTGAAGAGGCCTTCCAAAAACTTAACCCTACAACACTGCAACCCACTTAGCTGACACCTTCACTTCTTCTCAGCGAGTCACTTTAGTTCCTCGAGTCATAGGACACAAAACTCCCTCTCAATACAGAGATTACAAAAATCCTCTAGAAGTGAACTCCCCTCCATTGACTGATCTTAGAACCTTAATCCTTTTCCCGGACATGATCTCAACTCGTGCCTTGAATTCTCAGAATCTAACTCCCTTTGAATGGTAGGAGTGTAATTGAGGGATGAATCCATATCCATAGGAGCCTCCTGCTCCTCACTGACTAATCTCCAAGAATCGTCACCTCAAATAATGGGGTCTTAAATATATATCTTCAAATAATCCAACATCTTTTTGCTCCTCGATCCATCCTGCATTTTAAAGAGATTAATAATAGTTCATAAAATCAAACTACCCTGATAGAAATGAAGCATGTAGTCATCTAGCAAATATCATTAGATAGAACAATTGAAGGAATGATACATAATAGAACTTATCTTTGTTGATTCAGTTGCAGCCATTTTTCTCCTCCCGACAACCATATCCTGTTATAATTCCCTGCTTGACTCCACTTTTCATGGGAGTAGCACATTTTTCATTATACAGATTGATAACCTTATCCTTTGCACAGAACAAGGCAACAGTCTGGATGCTTCCAACAACATCATTTGCCACTTGATTGGCTTCCTCATAAACCACCTTTGCATCAACAGTGAAACCCTGCATAAACAACACTTGCACATAGCCTTCAAGACCTAGAAGAGGTATTAAAGCTAGTATCAACAGTGCTAGCTGCCAGTTGGCTGTAATAGATATGATGATCCTAGCAATGATGGTTGCTATATTTTGAACAACAAGTGATAATGCGTCTCCCACCAGGCTACGCACAGCTGCAGCATCTGTTGATAATCTTGCACTTATTGCACCCCTTGAATTTTCATTGTCATCAAACCATCCAATCTCTTGGTGAATTACTTTGAAGGTATTGTACTAAAATGGCAATTCTGTACTCCACAGACATCTTCGGCAAGCACGTTTGCTTCTGTACAGTGCTTTTATAATGTATGTCTAATGATCCGCAAATAGAAATTGGATTGGGCGCAAGAGAACCATCTTATCTGCATATAAAGGATTTCTCTCAAGCTTTCATTTATTTCAGATTTCATGAAACACAAAGATTACAATCACAGGCAATTCCGTTGCCTCTCTTCTTTCCAAACCTTCATCTCTCTATCAAGCTAACTTTTCATGTTCCTCATGCCACCTCCTAAGTTCCAGCTTCTGCACATTATCTTAGCCCACACCTGTTCTATCTCCTCTGTATTTCTGTATTCTCCCCCCTTTGTACTCTCTTGTCGCTACCTTCTATGCATCACATCCTCCCTTATTCTTCGAATTTATCAAATCTCACCATGTATAATCTGCCTAGATTTTGTAATTCAAACAAAACAAAATAAAACTTTGCACAGCCCTATACCTTGATTCATAAGACGATGCTCATCTTGCAACCTTCATATCCGATTCACCATTAATTGCCAGCTATCTCACACGGCTTCCAATTCACTTCCAGATTGAATCATATTAAACATTTAAGCAGTCAGAATTTTATCTTTTATCTTCAGTACACATCTTTATCTTTTATCGTGGCTCTTCAACTTGTATCCTTCTCTAGGCATCGAATTCTTGAATGAAATT
Source organism: Sequoiadendron giganteum (assembly GCA_007115665.2). Taxonomy (NCBI): domain Eukaryota; kingdom Viridiplantae; phylum Streptophyta; class Pinopsida; order Cupressales; family Cupressaceae; genus Sequoiadendron; species Sequoiadendron giganteum. The sequence goes on along the minus strand of CM021107.1, from coordinate 365,620,058 downwards.
TAAGCACAATAAAATTAAGATTGTGGCGTTGTCCATGAGCTCACTCCACTACACCTCTGAATTGCCAACTATTTTAAATAACTACTCTTGTGTGAATCTTCTCTAGTCCTGTTGATGCCTCTCCACACGGCTTTTATTATTCTCTTCTCTCACTATGCGGCTTGCTAACCATTCCGAAGAATTTACATTATGTTCGTGGGTTCTTCCTTGTGCATGGCTGCGATCTACACCCAACTTCTTGGCATCGATGATCAGTTCTCCTGTATTCCTCTAGATGCCGTGCAGCATTACTGTTACTCTTCCTCTAAGGCATGTAAACACCCTGTATCTTCACTTCCCTGTTGCAAACTCTCCCTCAAACCCTCACTAAATTGTTTTTCCAAACCCTCCATGGAATTGTTTTCCAAACTCTGGCTAAATTTTTCTCCCGACAAAAAATGTCTTGCTCTCTAAAATCATTATCGGAAATATTTAAGTTGGGTTCCCTCACCTTAAGCAGCTTGCGGCGCAGGGCGTTGTGCCTTTTGGTAGCTTGGCTTGTTCACTTGAAAGCCGCCGCGACTACACAATTTGTCCGTCTTGCTGTTAATATGGGACCTGATAATTTCTGCAGAGAGTTCGCAAATAAGTTGCAGCCTTTTCTATAGCCAATGGCTATACTTTGCTTTGATTTTTCGACAAGGTAAGGACGCTTATTTCTCGAGCTTCCAAAAGTAAAATCAACTGCTCTGTTGATACCTTCCATGTCCTCTGAATTCAAGCATTTGAATCAATTGCTCTGTGAGGACACAAAATACTCTATATGTTTGCAGGAACCAGATGAATAAATGCTGGCACAAGTATTACTTATCCAAATCTGATTAGATCTTTTCTAAACCCGCTCTGATACCATGTTAATTTTACGATTAGAAATGCAGATAAGCAGAAAATAGAACACAGTATTTTACCCTAGGAAAACCCTCTTACTCGAGGGAGAAAAACCCAGCAAAATATTCTCTTATAAATCAGAAGAATAAGTGCAGAAATTGCACACAAAATTAGGCCCTAGAAAAGGCCAAATCTCATACAATGAATCTGCACTTGAAGATAGTGTGATTTCCTTGATTACACAAAATAATATCACTTCTCCTTGAAGCGAATCTGCTGCTCTTGAAAGTAGACCTGCTGCTGAAGGAATTCGAATTTGGAATAGATTGATTTGATGCTTAATGTGGAGACACCTTCTCCTTTATATAGCAAGCTAGGTGACCTCTCTTCTAGGGCCGACCTAGAAGGAATAATATTTGTTTTACAAAGAGAAAGGCCGACTTACCTTTGATTAATTTCTCTTAGGGAAATACCTCCCGACGCTATAAAACACTAACAAAGACATCTGAGACATCCCTCAACCACTCAAAGGATGACTGCATGTCCCCAAGATGGTTGAAGATGTTTGAGACATCCCTCAATCATTGTGGGGATGGTGGACTCCTCGACATCACAAATCAAGTTTTAAAAAAAAGTTCGTTAAAAAACATCAATTTAAAAAGGGCATGGGCACCCCCAAAGTACTCCCACACCTCTTTTGTAACCCAAAAACATAAATCACTAATCCCAATAGTAATACCCTAAATCATATGTTGCTACCAATTTCTGATTTTTGCAGCTGAGAAGAAGAAAAAAAATAAGAGGAAAGAGGGGAAAGGAGGTCAAAAGGGGAATTTTTTTTAGTCACTTTCAGCATCTAGAAACTTTGAATATCATGCAGAGAAAACTAAAGTAGTAGTTCTTTAATGCTTTGTGATTTGGGATAGTCTTCCGTTCATTGAAATTTGTCCTCACCTATTGAAGATACTCTATTTCCTTCTAAATATTGCTTCGGAAAACCCACCATTGAAGCACATCTTCAGGAACTATAACAACCTTGCATATGGTTCCTTCACAATATTCTTGATAGCCCTTGTCTTTTGTGATATTTGATTCTAGCACAAGCTCACTAACAATTGGTGTATGCTTATCAACTGGTTCTTTATTGATATGCATGGGAGCTATTGAGGATAAGGATGAGTCAAACCTCAAGCAAAAATTAACTGTGTTGTCCAATGATGGTCTGCTTTCAAGATGTTGCAAGAAAATGTTAAGGTCTTGACTCAAATTTTCCATATCTATGTCTGAGCCAATGAATGCATTGGCAGTTAAGATATCTTCAAGAAAAAGAAACTATTCTTGATCAGACTGTGATCCTTTACTGAAATCATGAAGAAAAATGTCAACATCTGGCAGCAAACTTTCTTTCTCCTGCAAAGATGTCAACTGAAACTGAAATTCTTTTGTTATTAATGCACATGGAATCTACTGGTCTTCAAGCTGAAACTTCTTCAAGGAGAAAAAATTCTTGTTCTTCTGGCAGTGGAATCAGATGCTGAAAAAGATGTCAACCTTGTGTATGAGACTCCATTTCTACAGCAGACACTGCATGAATAATTTGTGTTGGGTGAGCTCTTTCAGTTTTGTCTTGTGCAGGTTCTTTGACCAATCCTGATAATGCACAAAAGAAGTCATTTGATGCATCCTCATTGTTGACAACTTGACACAATTGATGTTTCCTTGCCCAGTCAAAAAGGATGGGAGTACAACTATGACCCACACATGTTTGCGGAGCTTTGTCCTCCTCAAAGAATATATGACATAATTGTGCAGTTCCTTCTGTCCAACATAAGAGGTTGTTCTTCATTGATCTACAATCCTCTCTTTGAAGAACTTGAGCAAAGATTTTGAGGTAGGCGAAATATGAAACTCATCTTAATGAGGGAAACTGATGTGCTTTTGAGAATAGAATTGCTTTGATGGCTCTCTCAATGAATTCTCTTCATGTACTTCCCATTTTTCTTTTCTATGCTCTTAGCTTTTTGACTTGACAAACACTTGCTGCCATTGAACACATGGCTATACAAATTACATTACTTTATTACAAATGGGTTCTATTGAAAATATCCCATCATAGAGTCACCATTGGGCACATCTCAAAGATGTTGAAGGTTACCTGAAAGTTGAAAACCTTTGATGATTTAACCTGGAAGAAGTCATGAGATGCAACATACGTTTAATCTCCAGACAGTTCCTGGCATCATGCCTTTCTGTTTCACGAAAAGTACAGAAATAATTCATGTTTGGATGTGCCTCTAAAACAGGCCTTACAGGTGGAGATGACACCTGACTCTATCGTTCATGTTGAAAGGACCAATATTTTTATGAGGATGTCCTTGGTACTGCTGAACCAGGACATTTAATTTTAGAATATGCACATGATAGAAGCCTTAAATATTACACATAATGTGTGTTTTTCACATATGAACAAGAAGATATCTTTCAACTGACTTTGTATTGGAAATTATGTCTTTCAAGTTGGAGACATGTCAGTGTACAGGCTGTGGCTTTTTCATTTTGTTAAAATATCTCCATCTAGAAAATCAACTAATTTAGCTTTGGAATTTTTATGATTGCTAACATTAACTCTAAGACTTGACAGAAGAGTTTCAATTATTTTTTGAGTAGTGTCTTAATCTTCCAGCTTTTAAAAAGGCTGTCAAGAGGTTCAAAATTATGTAATTTACTTAAAAATTCTCAAATTTTACTTTTTTTGCCTGCTCTAAATTGACTTTAATTTAGTAATTTAACATATATTATTTATGTGCAAATGAACCACATTTGCAGTGTTATTCTCATATTATTTAAGGACAGTATTGTAGATTACAGTGTTCTACCCTACAATTAATTTTTTAATTTGGCAAGAGTATGGTTTCTTTGACATGAGACAGTCTAACTGCTGCTATAGTTACTTTACAACAGAACTACCAGGGTTCTATTTTGACCCTGAGAAGAACAGGTATTTTCCCATCAAGCATCAAGCAGCTGGAGCAGGTCAGATATGTAAATCTAAAGCAGCTTCATCCTCTGTACAGGTACTTCTGTATCTCCATATTTTACTCAGCTACTAAATGCTTTTGTTACAACTTTCATAGTTTTTGAAACTTGGTATATTAAGTCTCCTGACATTACTATTGAGCATTTGATATATATTTGAGTTCCTTTGGAGCCAATGTTGTGTTGAATCCATTCAGGGAATCATCCACGAAGGGAATGCATTATTTCAAGACAATAATGGAGCTAAAATATAGATGTATACAGTTTCACAATAGGCTTAGTCTTAACAGCAAGCCATACCAATAGTTACATCTTACAACGGTCCATAATATATATATATATATATATTATATACATTTCAGTATAAATCCTTCCTGAACACCAAGCCAAATCCCAGAGCCATGCATCTTTTTTGGGTAGAAAACAAATCATTACTGGAACAATTTTTTTGCATTTTATTGGTAGAGTTGTAAATTTTTCATAACTTTGTGTTCTTGGTAGTTTTCCTATTTTTTCCAAGTTTTATTTGTTAAAAAGTAAGGGCAAGAAAAGAGTGCATTTTGTAATGTTGTGCCCTTAGTCATATGTACATGCTTCTTTTGACAAATGTGCAGTAGATATCTTGGCAACTAACCCAATATGCAGATGGCAGTTTTGTGATAAGTGCCAATAAATGGCTTATGATATCCACTAGATGATTTCCATTAGTTCAGTTCAATTCCCCATTCGATGCAATTTCTGCCCTTTCCAAGAGCAAAAGGTCTAAAAGGTCTTTGTCCTGTTGAGTATATACTTTAGAGCATGCAAACCATAAAACATGAGATACATAAAATTTGTAGACCATTTTGCTTCTCTATGAAATAGACTTCATATTTGTTAACCCATTGAGGGAGGCTGGGGCAATGCTTGGCCATCTTGTCCAATTTTCTGTATGTTGGGTTGAGAGGTTGTTTGAATCAACTTTAATATTGGAGTTGGCTAAAATGGATTATGCTGATTTTAACTCTGGCTACACATATTTTCATAGGAATAGCAATGTCTTTGAAGGTTTTCTGATTTCTCTCAAGCCAAAGATTCTAGATGATGTAATAACATACATATGGATCTAAGTGTTCTTTCTAGCTTTGTGAATAAGTAGCAAACAACATCAGATAATGTCATGCCCCCTTCTCTAGTATAAAATTAATGAAGACCCTTAGCCTATTTTGCTCAAATTTTTCCATAGATTAATGGGGTGGTGAAAAAGGGAAATAATTAAATAATTAAACTTAAGTTTCAAATATAACTTTATGTTATAATTTAAAAAGATTACTTATATTTAATTATTAAAAAGGTTTTTATAAGTGAATAATAAAGTGTTGCTAGGCCCAAGGTCCTAAAAGTGTGTTAAAAATTGACACTTTAATATTTTATAATTTGAAGTGAATAATAAAGTAAGAGAATATAATATTATATTATTTCCCTCAAAAAAGTTATAAAAGGAGGATTATTTCCAGAAAAAGCTCTTCTTGCTCATTCTATCAATTTCAATTTCCAAGAATGAATGCGAGAAGTGAATAATAAAGTAAGAGAATATAATATTATATTATTTCCCTCAAAAAAGTTATAAAAGGAGGATTATTTCCAGAAAAAGCTCTTCTTGCTCATTCTATCAATTTCAATTTCCAAGAATGAATGCGAGTTCTATATTCACGTGAGGATGAAAATCCTTTGGTATGATGGTTTCGAAGACGAAAACCCTCCTAGCCTTGTGCAATTCTATATAGAGATTGCCTTTGTACGCTAGCTGATAAAGATTTCTAATTTTTTAGTTGCTTGATTTTGATATGAAGTTTTAGAGATTTGTAGTTTGATGGTGATATATTTTGTTGCTTATTGGTAAGATATTTTTGGTGATTCTAATATATATGTAGACCATACCACTAACTAGCTCTGTTGAATGAATTAAATGAAAATCCATATCCTGGCCATACCCCTCTAGTAGGCTGTATAGCAGCAATTGGTATGCACAAATTAATGCAGGTGAAATAGCGTTGTATGAGTGCTGAAATTGCTTGTGAATAACTTTGTTTTTAGGCTGGCAGTATCTCTATACTGGGCCATATCAGTCCCTCATTTTACTTGGCCATATAGCTTTGGGAGGTGGCATCTGGGTCTTCCTTGGGCCAATCACAGCCTTTTTGTGCCTGTTCGTGGGCCATAGTTTGAAGGAGAACTGCATAGATTTCAACAGTTATTTCTGCCCCTTTTTGATCAATACTCCTCTTAGCAGGCTGTACCACTTTGGGCTGTCAAAATCAATCAAATTAATAATTTTTGGAGTTGCATGTTATTATTATCAGTATATATTTGTTTATAATCAACCGCATCATTCTTGTAGGTATTATTTTATATTTTGATTATCATCTTGTTAGTTTGAAACCAGATTATCATCTTGTAAGTTTGAAACCAATATTTTCAGTTTTAGTGCAGTTTCTAGTGATTTTCAGTTAATATCATTAAATTGATGCAATTATTTTAGTCAAGAATTGTCGGATTAGAAAATAGGAAACAAGCATAAATCAATAATAGGCAACCACGAGAACCTGTTAGATCTATGCTAACTAATCCTAATCTACCAATGAAGAATGAAAGGAAATAAATGCATGAAGTATGAAAAGTAAACACAAATTATACCTTCAAGCATTCTTGTTGAATTACCTCCATTGTTCTTCTCAATCTTTGGTTTCCAAGTTGGTAGTGTTGCTCTCAGAATTTGTTGTGCACAAACGTGATATGCTTAGGATGATAATGATGACGAGATTTCGAAGTTCATGGTTGGATTGGAAGAGAATGACATTTGAATTTGTAGAGGATCCAGGTGCAATCAATGATCAGGATTTGATAGAAGATCGACGAACAAGATCAAATAAGAGAATGTGCAAGGGAAAGTTGTTCATTTTGAAAATGGCAAAATGGAAGAGTTAAGTGGAGAAGAAAATGAAGGAAGTGGAGAAGGAAATAGAAAAATATAAGGGTTAAGTGGAGAAAATCATGGAAGGTGGAAGAGTTAAGCGGAGAGAATCGTGGGAGATGAAAGAGTTAAGTGGAGAGAAAAATAGAAGAAGTGGAGAAGAAAATGAGTTTTTTAAAAATAAATAATTTTTTTAATTTATTTTTTAGGGAAATAATTAAACAAATAAATATATTTATTCAATTATAGAGGAATTAGGTTAATTAAGTAAATCAAGGTATTCAGGATTAAATAATTAAAGATAATTATTTAATCAAAAGAGTTTAGTTAATTAAATAATTGAAATTGTTTAATTTATGAGAGATGAGAGGGATGAAGATTAATTAAAATATTTAATTAATCATTAGAGGAAAGTTAGAATAATTAAATATTTAAAATTATTTAACTATTAGGATATGAAGAAAGACAAATTTAGGGCTAGAGGAAAGAGGGAATAAAATTATTTAATTAGTTCAGACAAAAGTTAGAAGAAGAGGGTTAACCTAATTAAATAATATTCGGACGAAAATTAGAAGGAAAATGTTAATTGGAAGCATAGGACAATTTTTAGTCTCTACATTTTGCCCTTGTTTGAGACATTGTGATTTTTAGTGTTGTCTCAAAGAAAAATTGAGAAGATTTGCTTCAGGCTTTGCCCTAGCATGTTTTAGCGGCAGCAGGATAATATGGTGCCCCCCTTGGGAAATTAGGCGAGAAATTTGGAAATTGAGCTGAATTTACTGGCAAGCTAGAAGAAAAGGTTATTAAGAAGTGAAGAAAGGTTAGTAAGAAGTGAAGAATGGTAGCTTGATTGATATGAGATGTGGATAAGATTGAGTGATCGGATGGAATTATTAAAATATTAGTTGTAATATTAATGGTCATCTTATTAGATTGTTTCTATATTTGTTTTAGATTAGATAACTTCGAATCTTGTTTGTTAGTTATTTTACAAGTTTCTATTTCAATTATCTGTATCTCCCTATATAAAGAGACTACGACTCTTGTTTTGTAATCATCCAATAAACTATCAATGAATTTTCATAACATGGTATCAGAGCTTAGGTAGTTTTTAGTGAAATTTTTTATAATTCGTAGCTTTTCTACTTGGAATTTTTTTTTTTCCAGAAGTTTTGCGATTTTTTATGAAAAATCGAAGGTCTGTGTTCAAACTCAAGTATTCGTTTTTCGCCAGTGATTTTGCAAAGAAATCCGTGTATGAGGTCAAGGGTTTATGCAGACGCGTTTTTGTGGTATTTGTGCATCTTTTCTGGCCGTGTCTTCGCTATTTCTGGGCGTGACCTCTAAATACCTGTTTGCAGTGAAGAAAAATCGCGTTTTCGTGATTTCTTCGACTGTGTTTTTTCTGGAGAAGTCCGCGCCTTCCTGTGCTAGCGTTGGCCTCTTGAGCCATGCGTCTTCATCTGGGCATGCGATTATTCTTTGCAGTTGCGTTTTTTTGTTGCAGGCAAATATTTTTGCAAATCCGCGTCGTTTTTGGGTGCCGTTTTTTAAAAGAAAATGCGTGAATTTTTGTTGGGTGTCTGGGCGTTTTTTCGTCTCTTGTTTGGCGCACGCTTCAAGCCCGCCTTTTTCGCGAGGTCATTTACGGAGCTTGCTTTTTTTGATTGGATTCTTGTAGTTGGGTTCGAGAACTCAATTGGGTTGGTCTCCGATTTTTCTGGGTGCTTCGTTTTCCCTGCCTCATTTTTTGTGCCAGTAGATTTGTCTTGAATTTTGTGCCAGTGTTTTTGAGTTGTTGTGCCAGCTGATCGTCTAGTGCTTTGCCAGCTGATAACAGAGTTTCCTTGTTTTTTCATGTTTTGGAAAACGGGAGGGATGGTGTCTTTGTCCAATGTTATGTTGGAAAGTACGCAAAGGTTCAATGGAAAGAATTACAACACGTGGAAGCAGAGGATGCTTACCATCCTAGAGTATTGGTGTCTAGATGCGCTTGTCCTAGGTACAAAAACTCATCCCACTTATGCTGGGAAGGATTAGGACAAGTATGATGGAGGTAATAGGGAGGCAGTTATGCTTCTCAAATTATCTGTCACCGATGAAATGTTACCAAAAATACCTTCTGGTAAGTCTGTTGCGGAGATCTAGAAGCATTTGAAAGATCTTCATGAAACCTCGGACAAGAGCAGGGCTTTCTTCCTGAAGAATATGCTCTTTTCTATTATGATGGATGACCAAGTGTCTTTGCAGGAGCACTTGATGAAAATAAAAAATATTCGCGATCAACTGGATGCCATTGGTTGTACGATGGAAGAGGAGGATATGGTGGTGATCACTTTGAAGAGTTTGCCACGTTCCTACGAGCACTTCATCGAAATGCTCAACATTACATCCACCAATGTTGACTTGAAGTTCGATGAGCTATGCAACAAGCTATTGTAGCAGGATAGGTCGAGGAAGCAGTTTGAGAGCAACAGTGAGTCTCCTAGTGTTGAACAAGCATTTACTGCCAAGGACATTGGCGAAGGTCAGTCCACTCAGCAGAAAGGACGAGGCGGTTCAAAGGAGAACTCCAAGAAGAAGTCTATTTCTTGCCATTACTGTGGGAAGATCGGTCATATACAGAGGTATTGCAGAAAACGGTTGGTTGATGAGAAGACCACCCAGGAAGCGTCTTAGCAAATTGCTCACGTGGCAGAGCAAATTGAGCAAAAAGAGTCTGCATACTATGCATTTTGATGGCCAGCACAATATGGGTAGACTTAGTTTTTGTTTGTACGATGACCATTACGGGAGGGTATTAAAATATTAGTTGTAATATTAATGGTCATCTTATTAGATTGTTTCTATTTCTGTTTTAGATTAAATAACTTCGAATCTTGTTTGTTAGTTATTTTAGAAGTTTCTATTTCGATTATCTGTATCTCCTAATATAAAGAGACTACCTCTCTTATTTTTTAATCATCTAATAAACTATCAATGAATTTTCATAACAGGAATGGATGAGATTGAGTGAAATGGATGAAGATTGGAAATTGATGGGTGAATGAAATGGATGAAGATTGGAAATAGATGGATAGATTAATTTTGAGTTTTCATTAGTGCACAAATATCATCATAGAGTGTTTTTATTTTGCAAATAGATAACTTACATCGAGGTATGGGAAGACCAAGGTGCTAAATGCTATCCCTTTGCGTAGGCAGACGTGTAATGTCCCCATTTTTAGCACTACACTTTCCAATGACTGTTAGCCTATTCCCTGATGCTCGTAGGCTAGTCAGAGGCAGAGTTAGGGTTCCCAGCTGCTTGGAGGTTGTCTTTGAAGATTCAGGGGTTTGCATGTTGGAGTCTTGCAGTTTGGTCGCGGGATTCTTTCTGGGTTTTCAGAAAGCTTCGCGGTGGTATGACATGCAACTGGATCAGAGAACCTTTCCGGACTTACTATTTTTAGTAAGTTACGATGGCTGCATGTTGGAGTTTTATAGATCAGATTCTGGATTCCTTTTGGGTTTTTAGAGAGCTTCGCGACAGCGTGACATGCAACAGAATCAGAGAAATTTTCCGGACTTACTATTTTTAGTAAGTTACGATGGCTGCATGTTGGAGTTTTATAGTTCAGATTCTAGATTCCTTCTGGGTTTTCAGAGAGCTTCGTGACAGTGTGACATGCAAATGAATCTGAGGACTTTTCCGGACTTACTATTTTTAGTAAGTACGACGGCTGCTTGGATTGTGGTTAAAACAAGTTTGGAACAACTTACTATTTTTAGCAGTATGCTATTTTTAGTAAGTTCTATTTTTGGCAGTGCTATTTTTAGCAGGGTCTCTGAAGTTCGATTTAGTGGCTATTTCGGGCAGGGCAGTATATTCAGCCAGTCCCCAACATTTGAGGTGTTTATTTTGTCAAGTTCGATATTTGATGAAAATATTAAGTTAAGTGAAATATTTATCATTTTTCTAAAGTTGACTTGGAGAGAAGAATGGGACGCCAACATGAGGAAATGTTTAACATTTAAAAAGATGAAGTTTATGCCTTGGGAAATGGGACGCCATCTTGAGGGTCAAAAGGTCAACATGGAATTAGGGCGAATCTTGAGTGGAGCACACCTTCTGGAAGCTTCTAGAGGTGCTTGGCAAATCTATAAAGAGGAGGTCTTGGCTCTTCATTCAGGATCTTGAAATTTTATGCAAAGTTATGCTGTCGGAATGGTATTGGACTTTCTTCGAGGGATGCATACCTCCTAGCTGGCTTAGCTTCTTGCTTGAAATATAGCAACTAGTTAAGAGAGTTTCTTATTGAGTTATTTTGCATTCTGAGTTAGAGTTTTGTACTTTCAGTCCATTTCATAGTTGCTGTTTTAGCTGTGGCTGAACTGGTTTTTCAATCATTAGTAGTTGTGTGATTTTTATTTGCTTATGGGTGTTCGAGGTTTATTCTTGGTTGGTTGAGGCACCCCCTTCCACCAAATTGCAGATTTTAATATTTAGTATTTATTTTATTATGACAAATTCGCCCCTTCTTGAGGGCCGTACCATTTGGGGTTGCATTGGAATGCATGCAAAATAAATATGCTATGTTTGGGTTGGTTTCTTGGTTCCTTCTTGGGCGCCTACAACATTGTTAATGTTTGCACTTGGTTTCATGGGATTTGAGTGTGTTTTGAGCGAGTTATCATTAATTAAGTGAATTTTTGTGTTGCTGGTCCTGCAATTTCAATGCAGGTCTGTCATAATCAGATTGGTAAAAAATGGGATTTGTGAGATGGGTTTGAGTTCGTGAGGTCAAAATAGGAATAGGGAAGTCTCCTATTTTATTACAGCATTCTATACTTGCCTGAATGACATGAAGTTCTATCAAATTGTAAGCTGAGCAGTAGTACTGCCAGCATTCTCAGTTACAAGCTAATTCCCACGACTGTGGAAGAGACTGGCATGTTTCAGTCTTAGTTAGTTTCAATTCCTTGTATCACCCGCTGAAAAGTGGAAGAGGCTGGCTTGCCGCCTGTTACTTTGTGTAATTGCATTATCTCATCTTGCTGATTGGTTGAGCCGTCAATCTACTCCCGTTGAAAAGTGGTCGAGTTGCATTTTACTTTCAGCATTATTCTTTCACTTCAGTCCTCCCGCTGAATAAGTGGTTGAGTGAGTGTACTTTCTTTTCATTACTTCAGCAAGTTTCAGTTTACTAATGAACCCCTTTTGTGTATGCTCTCAACCTTGCCCGCATTGGGATCTGGGTTGATCAGAGGAGAGGGTTACATTCAGCTGATTTATATTTACACTAATGCTAATGGGTGAATTTAGCTGTGTAACAAAATGAAAAAATTGGTTGGGATATCTCAAGACACATTGCAGACAAGGAGTGCCATGACTCATATTAGTGACAATAGAAAACCTTGTCGGAATATGTGAGGAAGTAACCACAAAGCATGTTGATCCTGATGCAAGAAAGTGTTAGATGATCTTTGACTTGCGTAGGATGTTTTGATTATGCCAAATGGAACTCAATCACACTCAAGGAACTTAGTTGCCCTAGCCATATTTTCAAGACAAATCACAAACAAAAATCAAAAGAGAAAAATCATGATCCATCCTTGCTCCTCTAATCACTTGTGGATATCCTCGAATAGCATAGGAACATGACAAAAGATAAATCAAATAAAAGATAAGACTCATTGGACCAAACGAGTCAACAACCATTTAGATCTTATTGCCAAAGATGAGTGTTTATTGATAGAATTCAAAGGATTGTGTCTAGTTTTAGGAATAAAACATCTTGTATAAGACGTCTAGTTTGGTTTCAAGGATGCAACAACTTGTATAAGACAAGTGATAGCTAGTAAGGATAGATGGTGTTGATCAGGCAATTGATCGGTTAGGCTTGAAGGCTAGCTTGATAGTTCGCTCATTGTTTCGTGATTTGTTAAATCCATGTTTGAAGGATGTTTTGTTTGTGTTTGATCAAAGTGTTAGTCTTAGCAAGGGACAATTTATTACGGAAGGTGGATTGTGATGGGTATAATTATTGATTAGTGGATTGTGGTAGGCATAGTTGGAAAACTCGACTCGCCAAGCCCAAAATTGACGAGTTTTTAAAACTCGGCAAAAAACTTAGGAACTTAAAAAATTGCTTAAATTTCATTAGAAACACATTTCTTTTGCAAAATTCAGTGACAAGATGAATCCAATGAGTCGATAAACGAGTACAAAAGTGTTTTCTATTAAATTTGATTGACTTTAATGCAAATTGATTACAAAATCGCATTCTCATGCGAAATACTAATGGCTGAAAGCCTGATAGTATGATACAAATTACAAAAGATAGCTTTGAATAAAAATAGTAAAACTAGAAGTAAATACTAAATGCAACATTTTACACCTTCCTTTTCCCTAATTTAATCAAAGCTAGGGAAGAGTTAGATGCTCTAGTGTTGTGAGTACATGGTGCCGTTGGCTCCTCGGTTGGCATGGAAGGCTTTGGCTAAGGCTCGACCACTGTCCTGGAAATATCTGGCTCTATCAATAACTCCTCCTCATCCTCATGAATGTCCTCCAACCCTACATCTCTTGTTGCACCCACATCCTCCATTGCCTGTCTCTCGAAATCAAGAATCTCTTCCGCGGTAAACAATGGAGGTTGCTCATCTCACCCTGTCCAATCACTGTAAGGATCTATCTTATCCAAATCAATAGGGTCCAGTGATTTGTCCTCTACTCTTTTTGTGTGCAAGCGAAGGTTGTATTGCACAAATAGTATACAAGGTCATTGAGGCGTTTTTGAGCTAATTTGTTCCTCTTCTTCGTGTGAATGGCCTCAAACAAGCTCCAATTCCACTCACAATTGGATGCACTACAAGGCTGACATAGTATGCAAAGGGCAATTTTTTGGATATGTGGGGTATTTCCACCCCAATTTTTCCACCAAACCTCTACAAAAAAAAATATTGAAGAGTTAGAAAACAAAGTCAAAAGTTAAAACACATTTTATCAAATTATAAGATGCATGTGAAATAAACTTAAAGACTCCCAATTTTATACCTGGTGGCTGAGTGGTTCTTCCTCGAATAGCTAGCTCTGAAGAAAAGAGTTTACCCCTTCCTACCTTGTAGAGATCCAACTCTTGGACAATGAGGTTTCTCACCTCAACCCTAGGGTCCATCCTCTAAATGCATGTTGTGAGGCCCTCCATAACCTCTCCATTAGGATCAGAGAAGTTGTTTGAGAACAAAAAATTAGGGTTGAGGAAGTACCTTGCTGCATGGATGGGTTGGTGGAGTTGATTATTCCACTTCCTATCAACAATCTCCCATATGGGATCAAATTTGAGGTTGTCCGCCATGTAAGAACTTTTGATCGCCTCTTTGGCCCTATCCATGGCCTCATAAATATATCCCATTGGGTTTTGATCCCCATCTACCAAGAGGAGGACTCTAACCAAGGGCTCTGACACCTACATTACAAATACAAAAAGATTAAAGTTACAAATTTATAATGAAAGACTTAAATTAAAAAAAATAGAATATTCAACTTGAGTTTAAAATCAAAGTTTTTAAGTTACCTTCACGATCTTTGAAGCTCTTTGTGTAAATAGGTTGTCGAAGACTATTTTTACAACTCTATCTCCTTCAGGCTTCCCTGCATAAATTGAGTCTAGCCATGCTTTACTCACAAACATTTGTTTTAAAGTAGTCAAAGAACCCAAAATGCTTTGCAACGTTAGGAAAACCGTTGCAAACCTTGTGGCACCCGACCTCAACAACTCCTTCCCTTGCGTATGATCTCTCATCAAACTAAGAACCCAAGGGTGATTGTAGATAAATTTTGTGATGCTCCTTGCATCATCTACAATCGGTGCCACCCAAACAAGTTTGCCTATATACTCCAAAAGAAGGTCAAGGCAATGCCCCGCACATGGTGACCAAAAAAGTAGGATGTCTATCCTCAAACAATCTCCCAATTGCCACATATGTTGTTGCATTATCCATGATGACTTGCACCACATTATCTATCCCCACCTCCATGACAACTTCCTCCAACAATGCACACAATGTTTCTGCATTCTTTATTTTGTTGGAGGCATCCACTGATTTCAAAAACACTTCACCTTTTGAAGAAACCAAGAAATTAAAGATGGTGGAGTTTTTCCCATCCGTCCACCCATCGGAAAGAATGTTGCAGCCATGTTTCTACCATTCTTTTTTTTGCTCGTCCACTACTTGCACCGCCCTTTTGGTAGCATTTGTGAGCAACCTACAAGTACAAAGTAAAATAAGTACAAAATTTTAGTTTTTAAACAAAAACAAGCTTAAATTCAACATAAACATTTAAATTAAAGAACATAAACTTAGCATAAAATTTAAATTGACTAACCTCCCACTCAAGTCTTTGCGAGAAGGTGGCTTGTAGCCTTTTCCCGCAACTGTCAATGCGGTAACCAAATTGTGCCAATAGGGACTACATGCCACATTGAATGAAATGTTATTGAAATACCAAAAATCTGTACATGCAATGTCGGCATGTTGATGCACCTCCTTATTCCACCCTGTAGCCTCCAATGATGTCTGTGCTCCTGGTGTGTTTCTTGGCACAAAAAAATTATGTGGTGTGCGTGAAGATGTAGGCGGTGGCACTCTACTTGAAGTAGAGGAAGTGGGCAGCCTAGAGGTTGGTGTGGCACGATTCACACGAATGCGTGGACCACAAAGAGAGCCCACAATCTCAGTATCTGCCTCTTCATCTGATTGAGATTCTATCTCCACTTGCTCATGACCACATCCACTAGCTATGGTTGCTGCTATGGCTGCCTTTGTCCTCTCCCTTCGCAATTTTTTTTCTTCGGCAGTTGCAAGGAGGGCATTCACCTCTCTTTGTATCTCTTTTGTGGCCTTAGGACAAGGCTTGGCATCACGATGAGTAATGCCTGCAAGATGATATTTGAGGCGATTTATGCCTCCAAAATTTATCTTCTTACATTCGGTTCAAACAATCAATCTAGGTGATGGTCCTCTCACGGCATACTTCCATGTAGGGTCTCTAGCTCTTGGAGGATGAGTGCTTGCAACCCATGATGGCACGAGCATCGATGGGGCGGAGCCTGAGGCTGAACCTGAAGCAAAAGCCATTATAGTGTGTAGTTAACCTACACATACAAAAAACTATACAACATATTAGATTTTTAATACAAAAAATAAAAAAAAAAAACCTAAATTATACACATAAAATGAAAAATCATTAAAAAATCTCTCTAAATTTGATTTAAATTGATACAAATGTGTTTAAATGATTAAATCAGTACATAAATTAACATTAGTTTCAAACAAAAAAGATTTGAAATCAAAAAATTGACCTAGGTTTGAAAAATTTAAAACAAAGTGAAAATAATGAAAAAAATAACATGAATCTTGTTTTTTGGAATCTAAATGCAAAAATCTTGCTTCTATTTGCTCTATGAAGTTTTTTTTTTCAATTTGGAATCAATATTTTGCAACAAGAATGAAAAAAAATGATTAAACAAAAATAAATGGAAAACCAAAAACCTACCTGTGATTCGAATTTGCCTTCAAAATTTGCAAAAAAATCCTTTTAAAAATCCACTCTTCTTGATGGAAAAACGTTGCAAATGGTGTCTTCTTGGTTGGGGAGGGTTTTTTTGTTCTAAGAACAAAAGAAATCTATTTTTGCATTATGAAATGACCAATTTTGACGTGGGGGTCTTCTTGCATAGGGACAGCGAGTTTTTGCCAAAAACTCGCCAAAAACTCGACGAGTTGGCTTGGCGAGTTAAAGTCAGAAAAGCTTGCCAAGCAAAAAGACTTGCGAGTTTTTCATGACTCGCCGAAAACTCGGCAAGTTTGCCAACTATGGTGGTAGGTATAAAGCTTATTATGGATTGTTAAATTGTTTAGTTTGGTAGGTGAATTGTGATGGGTGATCGATGTATTGTATCCTTTGATGCAATATCAAAGATCCAATTTGAAAAACCTTGCATGAGGATTGCCCCCAGTTAGGTATAGGACTAGTTATTGAGGAAAGGATCAAGTGGGCTGATTTTATTATGAATTGGGATGGAAGACGAGTGACGCTAAACATCAACCAATTTTAGGCCAAGAGAGGTATGACAAGCTTTATTATTAGCGTATGGAAGGAAATAGGATGTTGCTATGGGAGAGTATATGCTCAAATTATTATGGGTAGGATGAAGAAACTAGGTAGAATGATGGTAGATGGAAGAGCAATGTTCCACTACACATGGCGCCTATTTGCCAGGTTTTCACCGTGGTACTTACCCAAAGTGCCACTGAAGTGGTTTTCACTAGACGGCAAATTATTTCTCTTTACTATTACTTTTTTTTTCCTCTTTTTTTTTTATTGATTTTTTTGTATTTTGATTTTTTGATTTTTTTGGTATTTCTTCAAATAAATAAGACCTGATGATGTATTCCTACGTGGCTTTGGGTAGCCAACTAAGGGGTACATAGTTGCAGCCTCTGGAAAATATTTGGGTCTACAATATTGACTGTAGTCTACAGCCAAATGAGAAGGGAAGCAAGGAATTAAACTTGATACTCGATGCAATGCATTTCAAGGTAAATAGAGCTGTTTGAGGGAGCAGCCACCTCCAGGTGTTGTAGTTGGAAACAAGATGTTAGGAAATAAATTTTAATATATGTTGTATGTGTTTTAGGGAAATACTATAACTCTATAATTTATATTTCTAGTATTATGAATGAAGAAAGATGGTATGTGAAATATCCCACCTTGATCTGAGATATTTGCTAACAAATCTGCCTGTCTGGTTTGAACTGGTTTGATGATTGTTTTGAGTTATTTTGGTGTTTTCGAGAATGTTTGCTAGGTAATGATATTGATAAATGCAAACAAAAGAAATGCTGAAGCATATATAATAAACTTTCAATTCAGATTTTATTGATATTTCATAAATTACAATATCAATCATACCCAGGAGCCAAAGCTTTTATTTGCAGGTTTGTAACTATCATATCAGCAAACTAGAAACCTCCATTAATGGACGCTTAGCTTCAGATGTTGACTTCTCCACTTTAAAATGAATGCAGATTGAGACCTTTGTCTTAGCCGCCCCCAATGAGAGAGAAATGATGCACATATCATAGCTGTTTCAGCCAAGAAAACCCCACACCTAGCAAAGGAGACTGTACAACCCAGCTGTTAGTGATTTGTACGGCCCAACAAAATGCGATCAGCAATTAAAGCGAACAACAATAGGTATACTTCTGATTTCAGACAATAATCTTCACAAAACCCTGAAATAAACTCTTCATTATGCTCAATGTGACTTTTGGATGAAAGCCACCTGGTGACTGCAACCTTTGGGTGATGTTTCACACTTGTGGGATGCAAGAATCTGAGAGAATGAACATTCTCCAAGATCAGATTGAAGCAAAACCCTGGTTTTCTTCTCCAAATGCCAAAGCAACAAAATATTTGCAAGTGTAGAATGAATGAATCTATTTGCTTTTTGAAGGCCTTTTATATCACCTCCCGAATGGCACGATTTCCCACGAGCAATTAAATCATTAAATATAATATAATTTATTTGCTTTTATTGACTTTATAATATATCTTCCACTTGGGTACTCAAAACAATGACTTATATTATTTGACTCTATATCATTAAATGCCTTTATAATAAAGTCAATAATTCATTTAATATTTTCACTTTATAATTAATTAATTATTATTAAAGTCTGACTTTAATAATACTTAATACCATAACTCCATCAATAATCAACATTAATTAATTTTGACTTCACCATAGGCTAACCCACTGCTCACTTTGCCCATTTGGATGCCTTACTATAAATCGTAAGGTTGGCCCCAACATCCCATTGACTTACTAAAAATAGTATGTATAAACGGAGCCAGAAACCCATGGAGATGATCACCTCAAAATATGCCGACGAACGGGAGAAGAAAACACTACCAACTGCCATCTGGAGAACCAATTAACTCTCCCACAAGGCCCTCTAATCACCAACATTAGCCTACGAGGACCTAATGATAGGCTAATCCGTCGAACACTGACCCAGGCTAAAAAGGGGACATTGTAGTCGGCCCTCCCTGAAATTGCTTGACCTCAAGCAATCTCAATTGAATGCCCTGGCCTGTTGCCTGAATGTCGGGATCCCAAATCAATCTATAGAATGCCCAACCATGCTCAATACCACTATAGACAATTAACCCGATGTAGAGTAAACTACCAAACAAAGGAATCCATGGATCCCATAACCAGAATGGAAATCTGCCACACACATTACCTACTGACTTCCACTACACAACTCTGACATAACCTTCACCATGCTGACAGTGGTGAAGCAACTCATCGGGATCCAATCGCACTAACGTGTCAAACCTGTCATAACTTGGATCCCAACACATCAGAAACTCACATCCATCGAACATGAGGACATAAAAGTATCTCGAAGTATCTACATCACAACACCTCTCTCCATCCTCTGCAAGCCTCCAATGGAAGTGATAACTACCCCTCATACGTGCTGAAAACGGTGCCACAATTAATGGTCTCTCATCTAGACACTTGGTCAAAAGGCTCTGAAAGTTCTCATTAGGCAAACTCCAAGTGCTTGTGTCATAGTTTGATTCCATCTCCCATTAATTGGCACAAATTTCAGAAGTGAAGCAGCTACATACTCCCCCAATGAGTCAACAACATGAGAGGATTGCATCCCATTGAGCATGTCATGAATGCTCATAAACCAATACAAATCTGCCTCACCCATGTTTCCATCCACATGTGTAGTCATGACATTAGTGGCTGATCCACTAAGTGTGTGATCAACTATTCCACCCAACATTAGGACTTGAGCCTTTAATGGGCTCTCAACGAGAGGTAACTCATGAGACTCAAGATACAAGTTATGTATACCATTAGAATTTTCTGAATCATACCTCTTCTCTTGATCACACACAACCACATATTCATCTTGCTTCCTTATCTCAAGAGGCTCCTCCTTTGCTTGCTCAACTTCTATAGATTCCTCCCTTGGAAGAAATAGAGATCTAAGGTGTGACTCACTTTGCTTCTTCGCTTGATCTAGCTGGTTGCAATGTTCCTTGACCTCTTGCAAGCGCTGTTTTGCTTGGGCAGCCAATAACTTCGCTTTCCTAGCTTTTTCTAACCACCCATCACACAAAACTTGTGTCTTGTTCACATCTTTTAAAGTCTGATATACAGAATCAAAATGTTTGTGGCATGAATCCACAACACTTAATTCATCTTTAACACCCAAATCTTGAGTATCAACATTAGAAGGCTCCACAAAACCATCATCCTCGCGTGAAATGGCTGCTATCTCATGATGATGCAAGGAAATATGACTGCTGTTGCAAAAATTAGAATTGTTGTCATACCTTTGTGTCATGCTTTCAACATGTCCAAGTGGCTGATCCATGTTTGCATTCTCTTCCTCTTTGTGATCAACCTGAAAACTCAAAGGTGTAATTTGTGATTCCTCTTGATCCAAACTCCCATATGGCGGAAATGAGCTTGTGAACATGGTCTCATCTTCTTTAGGACTCCCACATGATGACAAATTTTTTCTTTCCCCACGATCACTTGTAGGCTGCAAATCACAAACAAGTGACTCTTCTTTCCTTTCTTGTTTTTGTACCTTTGGCTCTTCTTTTGCGATTGATTTTTCTACTTCAAGTTTCTTCACTTTTCTATATGTGCATTGGTGGTTAGGCTCTCGAAATCCATCATACTGGAAACTTATCTTGTTGCTTGTTGCAACATCTTTCCCATGACTGAATTTTGTACCTTTAAATGAAGTTCTTTCCTTAAACATCCTCCTAATATACTTTACCACACCAATCTTTCTAGGACTCAAGGTGACAACATAGTTCAAATATCCATTAAAAGAGTACTGTGTTTTAAAATCATCTGACATGCTCTGGTAGTCCTCCATGAGTTGATTGGATTCCCGTTCATAAACTTCTCTGTATTGTTGTTTGTCCTCAATATTTAGTAAAATTATGTGCATTAGTGTTCGCTTTCCTTCCCTTCGCAATTAGAGGGTCTAATTTTTCCGAATGTTGTATCAAGTCCTGCAAGACCTCCGTCAATTCTGTCATGATTTCTTAGGTAGTTTTCATTTTTACCAGATTACCAATCAACTGCAACTGAGATTAGGTACCCAACATTATTTTAAGCTCTAAATATTTCTGAAACACCCAATAGGATGGCAGGAAAACTGCTCTGATACCACTGAAATGTCCCACCCTGATCTGAGATATTTGCTAACAAATCTGCTTGTTTGGTTGAACTGGTTTGATGATCGTTTTGAGTTTTTTTGGTGTTTTCGAGAATGTTTGCTAGGTAATGCAATGAAGAATATTGACAAATGCAAACAAAAGAAATGCTGAAGCAAATATAATAACTTTGAATTCAGATTTTATTGATACTTCAAAAATTACAATATCAATCATACCCAGGGGCCAAAGCTTGTATTTGCAGGTTTGTAACTATCATATCAGCAAACTAGAAACCTCCATTAATGGACGCCTAGCTTCATATGTTGATTTCTCCACTTTAAAACAGTGTTCCACAGGGACGCGTCCCCCCCAAAAAACCCCGCGTTTCCTAGACGGGGACGTCTCAGAGACTTGGGGACTTGGGGGTGACGTCCCCCCACCAGACCACCACCAGTGCCACCATCCCACCACCAGTTTCACTGTCTCCAAGACCATGCTAGGACTTCGAGGATGTTGGGGTGTCCTCAACACGTTTAGGGGACTCCTAGTTGTCTCCAAGATGTATAATTCTTATACTTATACATCTTTTTATAACTATTTTTTCAAGTACTATATGTATTTCAGCACCTTGCCACCCCTCTGCCGCCGTCCCCTCGCCGCCCCCAAACTTAGACCCCCGTCCCCGAAACACGTCCGCTGCCATCCCCCCGTCCCAGTCCCCGAAACCCCGTGGAACACTACTTTAAAATGAATGCAGATTGACACCTTTATCTTAGCCGCCCCCAATGAGAGAGAAATGATGCACATATCATAGGCGTTTCAGCCAAAAAAGCCCCACGCTTAGCAAAGGAGACTGTATAGCCCAACTGTTAGTGATTTGTATGGCCTAACAAATGACATAGTACGGCCCAACAAAATGCAATCAGCAATTAAAGTGAACAGCAATAGGTATACTTTTGATTTCAAACAATAATCTTCACAAAACCTTGAAATAAGTTCTTCATTATGCTCAATGCGACTTTTGGATGAAATCCACCTGGTGACTGCAACCTTTGGGTGATATTTCACACTTGTGGGATGCAAGAATTTGAGAGAATGAATGTTCTCCAAGATTAGATTGAAGCAAAACCCTAGTTTTCTTCTCCAAATGCCAAAGCAACAAAATATTTGCAAGTGTAGAATGAATGAATCTATTTTCTTTTTGAAATCCTTTTATATCACCTCCCAAATGGCATGATTTTGCATGAGCAATTAAATCATCAAATATAATATAATTTATTTGCTTTTGTTGACTTTATAATATATCTTCCACTTGGGCGCCCAAAACAATGACTTATATTATTTGACTTTATATCATTAAATGCCTTTATAATAAAGTCAATAAGTCATTTAATATTTTCACTTTATAATTAACTAATTATTATTAAAGTATGACTTCAATAATAATTAATACCATAATTCCATCAATAATCAACATTAATTAATTCTGACTTCACCACAGGCTAACTCATTGCCCACTCTGCCCATCTGGATGCCTTACTATAAATAGTAAGGTTGGCCCCCAACATCCCACTGACTTACTAAAAATGGTATGTATAAACGAAGCAAAAAACCCATGGAGATGATCACCTTAGAATATGACAACAAACTGGAGAAGAAAACACTGCCAACTGTCATCTGGAGAACCAATTAACTCCCCCACAAGGCCCTCTAATCGCCAATATTAGCCTACGAGGACCTGATGATAGGCTAATCCGTCAAACACTGATCTAGGCTAAAAAGGGGACATTGCAATATGGTTGAACATTGCCAACTGCCATCTGGAGAACCAATTAACTCCCCCACAAGGTCCTCTAATCACCAATATTAGCCTACGAGGACTTGATGATAGGCTAATCCGTCGAACACTGACCTAGGCTAAAAAGGGGACATTAGAGTATGATTGCATGTGATTATTGTCAACATTGTAAATTGGTGTTAATGATTTTTGATCTATCTCAATATTATACTTGTAAAAATATAAAATTCTCAAGTGTATTCAACCACAAAGCAAAATATTAGGCTACAAGCAAACTGTTTGATAAAATGGCTGTATATTCGAATTGGTGAAACTAAAAACTTTTCCTAGTAATTTAGTTTGGGTTATTATATTAAGTTCCTAGTGTTGTCGAAGAGTTAATCTTGTGTCTTGACTTGTGCAATCTTGTTGTAAGGTTATGTTGAAAATGTACTTGACCTATGGCGAATCTCTAGCAATGGTCGAGAGGCGATATCATTTAGTCAAGGTCATCATTCTTGTTTACCTATTAATTGTTAAGGTTTATTTTATTAATATTTAAATGTATAAAAAATATATATACTTATATAATATAATATATAATCATTATCTCTTTAAAGGCATTATTGCCTAACATTATTATGGTGCAGTTGGAAAGGGCATTTAGCTTACCCCATAATGCATGGCATAGGAAATACATGTTTGGTCTTAATTCTTTATGAAAAATTAGATGATCAATCAAATGAGTCAATTGTGTGATAAATCATAGGATTAATGTTGTTTTCCAAGTCAAGTTAGAGGTGTGTGAACACACGATTCCATTTCCTATGGAAGTGTCTTTTATTTTAAAAACTTTGGCCAAAGTGATGCAAAAGTCTTTGCTTCCATTTAGTCGGTTCACAATGTTCTAGATTTCATAATCCGGTCAGATTGGTCATACTTAGTTAGAGGATTGTCTAAATTTCTCACAGTGAGCTCCTAGGTTCGTGTGTTGGAGTTTTACCTCTAGAGATGGTTCTATCTTGACCACTAGGCTATGTAAGTTCTTAGGTATAGATTTCCGAGAAGTTTTCAGTGTTCTTTTTCTTGCCATTCTAGCACAAGAACACTTTCAAACATTAGCTAATTTGTTAAATGTTTGAGAAAATTTTTCACAGTGAGCTCCTAGGGCTCCAACAAGCATTGTGGAATCCATTCAACTATAGCCAATTCTTCTCCTCTCTGCTGTTTGATAGTTTGAGGCATAGTCTTGGAAGAAGAACCCCCTTGCTATGAAGAGCTAAGCTTATCAACTTTTGATAACAATTCCACTAGAGCAGGGGTAGTACTAGAGTCCAAATGATTTAAATCCTAGCTATATGGAACCTTGTCATGATCCATTGCCTCTACTTCTTCAAAGCATTTAACAAATGGACCTTGGAGCTCATTGTGAGAAATTTTCTCAAACATTTAACAGATTAGCTAATGTTTGAAAGTGTTCTTGTGCCAAAAAGGCAGGAAAAAGAACAAGGAAAATTGCTCGCAAACCTATACCTAAGAACTTACCTAGCCTAGTGGTCAAGAAAGAACCATCTCCAGAGGTAAAGCTCCAAGAGGATATCAACTGCTCAGGAAGTGCATGTCTTGCCGATTTTTAAACCCTTGCCGATGCTCTTAAGGGCATTTGATTGTGAAGGAGGCAACATGTAAAGGCGACAAAGAAGTCTGTAGTCCCCATTCCCTTTGTTAAACCAAGTAAACTGTCTGCCCATTGTGATATGCCATTCGGATGTGGTTGCAATGCACTGAAAGTAGGAAAGGAGGTGGTGGTGGAGTGCTTGCGAGTACACCCACCCTTTAAATTTGTCTTAGTAGATTCTAACAGGGAAGAGGAACTTGAAGAAATACCTTTGTTTGATAGTGACTTGTAGTTTCATAAAAACAAAGAAATTTGTACTAAATAAGGATGTACTATTATCCATTGAATAAAATTTTGCTATTTTCGCAAATTCTATGTATTGAAATAGATATTGTTATAAATGATGATTTTGGTCTAGTGTAATGTTAAAATTCAGAAAATCTAATTAAACACTTAAAATGAACTCTAGGTGCGAGAAAATAATTCAACATGGTGTGAACTCGAATAAACCCTGGAGGAAGTTAGGAGGTGTCAAATCCTTTTGAAAATCTTATGGCCAAACTTGATCAAATTTTGACCATTTTAAACAAAACTAAGGAAAGGCTTGGTACCCTAGAACAGGAAGTGAGGGGTCAAAGCAAACCTGAAGGAGGCAACACAAGAAATGGGTGATGAAAATATGCATGAACACATCACTCAGAGTGAATGAAGGGAGAACAATATCGAAATTAGAACTCATGATGAAAGGAGGAATTGACTTGCTCTTGAGCTGTTAAGGGATATGAAGAAGATAATGCCACCCAAGTTCGGTGGGGCAGTAATTGGTGATGCTGCGAAAGCTTGGCTAATAGAAATGGAGAAGTATTTTAAGATCAAAAGTTATTCTGAGATAACTAAGGCAGTATGGGGATCAGTTGGTGAGTGAAGCATCCACAAGGTGGATGAATAAGAAAATGGAACTAGAGTTAAGCTCCTTAAGTTTAACATGGGACTAGTTTCTAGTCATTTTTAGACAAAGGTGGTTAGCTCAACTCTTCTTTGACCAAAAGCTAACGGATTTCCAAAATTTGTTGCAAGGAGACATGTCTGTGGTAAAATATTGGGAGACGTTTACTTGTCTTTTGAAGTATGTGCCCTAGTACCAGAAAGATGAAAGGTTTAGAATTAGGAAATTCATCATGGGATTGAATGCCCAAATAGGTGGAGAAGTAGATGTGCATGGTCCAACCATTACGGATCAAGTGTTTGAGAAGGTTATAAAGCAAGAACATAAATTATAGCCAATCTTTGCTTATTGCAAAAATAATCGCAAAAAGTATGGTCACAATCTTCTCAACCATTTAAGAAAATAAATGTCAAGTAGGAAGCAAGAAGAAAAAATGACAAAGAATTCAGAAATAACTGGAATGAGTCTAGGAATGAAAGGAAAAATGACAACAATTCCAGGAGGAATGGTGATATTTTGGGTAAACCTTTTGAAAAGAGAGGACCTCTTGGAGGATGTTTCTCTTGTGAAGGTGATTACTATGCAAACCAGTGCTTGAAAAAGAACCAAGGAGTTCAATAGTGAGGTAATTCTTTACCAACACAACAAGTAGCCTTCCAACAAATCATTCATGCAGCCTTGGACAACTGTCAAGTGGAGTACCAAATTATTCCCATAGAGACGATAGTTACTTATTTGGAGTTCCCATTTCTATTTTAATTGATACTAGTGCAACAAAAAGTTTTATTGCACCAAGGGTATTAAGTAAATTTCCTAGAAGAGCTAGATTTATGGCTAAACCTTGGTCAGTCGAATATGCTAACTAGACAAAAGCTCAGGTAGAGCAATGCATGTATGAAGCCAGAGTTGATCTCCCAAGTTTCTCAACTGAAGTGAATCTATACGTACCCCCTCTAGGTTCCTATGATGTTGTCCTAGGGTAAATTGATTATGGAGGCATAGGGCCAAGGTGGGCTATTTTGCAAAACAGTAGAGTGTCTAGACGACTTAGGAAACAAGGTCTTCCTTCAAGGCACTCAAAGAGAAGTCAAGGTTAGTCAGATTTCTGCCATGCAACTTAAGAGAGCTAAGCGAAAAGGGTGTCAACTCTTTGCGGTCAAAATGGAAAAAATAGAAGAACTCAAAGAGCTTAACATTCTAGATGTTTTGATTTATTGTGAATCTCAGAAGCTCCACGAGATTGAAGATGATCTTGATGTCCATAGAGAAACCTTTGTTAAGAACTATTCCTTCGAGATTTTTAGGATGTCTTTCCAGATGAATTCCTTGGGTTACCCCCAAAAATAACTTTTGATTTCTCCATCAACATATTTCCTTGTTTTGAACCAATATCAAAAGCATCATACTATATGACCACTACGGAGTTGATGGAATTGAAGGCTTAATTGCAAGAACTGTTGGAGAAAGGGTTAATTAGACCCAATGGTTCACCTTGGGGAGCACCCATAATCTTTGTCAAAAAGAAGGATGGTACCTTGCATCTATGCATAGACTATCGTATGCTTAGCAAGGAAACGAGAAAGAATAAGTGTTCTTTACTACGTATTGATGATCTTTTTGATCGAATGCATGGCACAATACTGTTCTCAAAGATCAATTTACGATTCGGTTATCATCAATTAAGATTGAAAGATGAAGACATTTATAAACAACTTTCGAAACAAGGCACGAGTATTATGAATTCACAGTCTTGCCTTTTGGACTTACAAATGCCCTAGCAATGTTCATGAACTTGATGAATAGTGTCTTCAGAGATTGCTTGGATAAATTCGTTTTGGTGTTTTTAGATGACATTCTTATATACTCTAAGAATGAGGAAGAGCACTACAAACATTTTCATTTTGTTCTCCAATGTCTGAGGGAACACAAATTGTATGGGAAACTTTCTAAATGTGCTTTCTTTCAAAAAGAAATACAATATTTGGGTCATAAAATCTCAACAAAAGAAATTGCAGTAGATACATCAAAGATCAAAACCATTCTTGAATGGCCAACGTCGAAAAACGTGCATGAAGTGCACAATTTTATGGGGTTAGTAGGTTATTGTAGAAAGTTTCTAAGATTGCCCACCCTATCACTTCTCTTCAAGTAAAAGGGAAGCGCTTTGAATGATCAGAAAAATGCCAAGATGTATTCGATCAGCTTAAAGAGAAGTTGACTACGATTTTAATTTTGAAGGTTCCTAATTTGGAAGGTCAGTTTGTTGTAATCACCGATGCCTCAGGAGAAGGTTTAAGTGGTGTGCTTATGCAAGAAGAGTGAGTGATAGCCTATGAGTCAAAAAAGTTAAAGTCATATGAGCAGAATTATGCCCCTCATGACCTAGAATTAGCAACAATTTTTCATACTCTGCAAATGTGGTGACACTACTTGTTGGGGAAGCCTTTTGAGCTTAATTCGGACCATCAAGGTCTCAAGTATGCATTCTCCCAACCACATCTCAATGTTCAGCAAAGGAGATGGTTGGAATTGATATCTGACTATGACTTTGAGATAAGTATAATGACCCCTATCAAAGTTCAGTTAGTTTTTTGCAATTTTACCCCTGAATAATTATGTCAAACAATCCACTTGCATATGGTTATCTCTGATTTTGGTTCAAAGGTATGCTGCACTGTATTGGTTGTTTTACAATTTTCTGTTCTTGGTGTATTACAGATTTAACAGTTTGAAGTTTGTTTGCAATCCTAACACTTCCAAACAGAAAATACATTGCATTTTAATGCATCAAGACAATTCTATGGCACACCCAGGTTCAAGTAGATATGACCAATAGATAAAACTATAGTGGGTTTGAAAGGAGTTAGCCAGGTACAAACATAGTTTTGTTGTGCCCAATCAAATTTTTTTGCTTCATTAAGGCATTTTGAAAAGAATGGTCAAAGGCTTGTAAAAATTGTCGTCAAAAGTCGAAATTTCTAAAAATAGAAAGTTTCTAAAAATAGACTTGATTTAGGGTTTTCTGGGTTTGTTGTCAAATGGACGCTGGCAAAACTTTCTCAAAACAGAAAGTTTCTAAAAATAGAATCTTTGATTGGAGGGTCCTAATTGATTCTGATTGGTCAAAAATAATCAAGTTGGTCCAGTTAGAATCGTCAAAAGGTCAGTATTTCTCTGTTGGGTCTATTTTGCTTTTTCAGAAAGCAAAGCGTTAGCTCCGAAGTCATCAATGGAGGAAGGTAAAATGCCAGGTGTTAGATTCAAAGTCTCAAATGCTGCACAAATGATGTGGAATGCCGAAAGATGCACACAGAACGGTGAACCAAGGAGGCAAATTTAGAAGTGGTGAAATTTGTGAATTTTTTTCTAATACTGGAAGGTCTAGGCACCCCTATCCAGTCAAGGCGCCTAGTAGTCAATGCCTTTGTCATTTTTCGATTCTCGCCAAATGATGCACGCAAAACGGTGAAACAGTTGGCCAATGCAAAGCGGAGCAAAGAGAAAGTTGAAAATCATAAAAAAATCCAACTCTGGGAAAGTTGGGCACCCCTGTTCAAGAAGGGTGCCTAGCATTTCATGCCTTCGAATTTTTTGCTGTTTTTCAGAAAACGTGCAATTTGACTATTCAACTCAATTCAACCATGTTGGAATCAGTCAAAAAAATAGTTTTAAAGGCTGGGGAAAGCTGAAGATCATCTTAGTTATGTTCAGGCTCCTTAGTTGAATCATCATCCAGTGCTGAGGATTAGTCAAGTAGCGAAAAATGGAGATTTAATGGAGGCAGTTGATGGGAAAATGAAGAAAATCAAGAAAAAGTTGAAATTTATGGAAAGTTTTCTAAGTCTGGAGGAGCTAGATGCCCCTGGCCAAGAAGGGCACTTGGCATTTCAAGACTTAGAATATTTTTTGCGTTTTTCGAAAAATGTCTGAACTCCTTCATCAACCTGGTATCAGCTTTCAGAAAATCAGTCAGATGCAGTAATGGAGGTTGGAAAAAGGTATAATTATTCATCTTAGATATGATCAGGCTTGCTAGAATGACTGACTTTCAATCTCTGTTATTCACCAGCTGGCAAGAAATGGCAGTCAAACAGGGGTCACCGACGCAAAACGGAGCAAGGAAAATTTGAAAATCATGAAAAATTGGCTAAGGCTGGAGAAGTTGGGCACCCCTGTCCAAGAAGGGCGCCCAAGTCTTCATGCCTTAGAATTTTTTTTATTTTGACATGCCTCGTTCCAATTCTGTCTCCACCGACAGTTTCAAGCACCTGCAATCACGATCAGATGACGTCAGATGTCGGTACGGAGTTGAGGATCACTTCAGCAGTGGTCAAACAGGTTTTATCAATTGGCAACGTCAGATTCTCGGCTCGTCGAAGATAGAGGTAGGCCTCACCGGAAGTAGAAGCAAGTAAAAGTTGAAATGTAGAGAAATGACTAAGTTTGGTGTAGTTGGGCGCCCCTGTCCAGTCAACACTCCTAGCATCTCATGCCTTAGCCATTTTTCAGTTTTCGTCTTTTGTTGACGAAAATTGTGCCTTCATGCATGCATATTTTTTTTTTTGCCCTATAAAAGAGGAATTCACTGTTGCACATACAAACGAAGTTAGATCTTTGCATGCAAGTTTCTATCTTCATGGATAGACTCCAAAATTATAGGGTTTTGCATGAAGCATTTTTTTCATCCCCAAACTCTATTTAAGAAAGTTTTTAGCATTTATTCTTCATAATTTGTAGGTTGGCTTTCAGAGGAAGAAAGATAAAATTTTCTTCTCATCAAGATTTGGAGGCTCAATCTAAGTGCTTTTTCAATGTTCTTCGTGGATTTGAGATTGGGAAGCATAGAAGCACGCTTTTTCATGGTTTGATTTTCTAGGGCATCACATTTTAGAAACAGGTGGTCACAATTTTCAATTTTCATTGATCTGGGTCCACTTGCTTTTCACTCCTCTTGAAGATTGGAAAATTTTAAAAATTTGCATGTCGGCCCCTATTTTTTAGGTGATCTTTTTTCCGCTTTTTCAAAAATCTAACGAACTGGGTCTCTTCAGAATGAGATTGTCTACAAAACCTAGACCTCAACTATTTTGTAGGAAATCTGTTATTTTTAGCAGTTTGTGCAAAACTTTTCTGGACATAGGCGTGTTTACAGTCAAAATTCAAGATTTTCATCATACAATACTCTTCCATTGAAAAATCAGGAGAAGTGTTAGAAGCATAAAGCTACAAAAGAAACAAAGGAATGCCAGAGAATGGTTGCGAGGTAAAAAAAGGATATGCTGAAGCAAGAGGATATATTTATAAAAAGTCATCACTCCAGTTGCAGAGCTACCAAAATTATCAATGAGTGAGTCACCTTTTGGGGCAGCGATGTTTTCTAAGAATAGAACTCAAAAAGCAGTAGTTAACTTGATGCCTTTTCCAAGATAAACTTGCTGTTCTCATTCATGCATATCTATTCTTTGTGAAATATTTGATGAAGTTGGAGCTTTTCTTGCTTTTAAATTAGTTAACTGATTTTAGCAGGTGGTTAGTTGTTAGTTATCTCTTGTTCAGTCTTAGAAATAAAGCTTGCATGTTGGCAAGTCTAGTTGTAAAAACAAGGAGGTTTTAGGGTTCCCTACTCTTTGTTTGTGTATAAATAAGGGCAGCCTTGTCCATTTCTTTTCAACTGTTATTGCAATAACAAATTGCTGAGCCTACGTTTACCGCAACTTTGTTATTCATTGTTTGTTCACTTTGTGTAAGAGCAAGTTTGCATGCCTGCCTTTTACTGCAAATCATTGTTCAGTTTATGTGTAATCAATGTCAAGTGTAATCTGGTGTTTGATCGCTTGTTGTAAGCCTGTCTTTGCTACAATCTGCTGTCCCTAACGTGTAATTGCTGTTGGAATTTGAGGAAGGAAATCTCATGCCTATTTTGCTCTGATCTACTGTCTCAATCTCTTTCAGTATCTTGTTTTATGTGTTTTGCTTGCATAATCTTTATTTCTACTTACATCTTATAAGTACAATGAGTCTTCGAGTGTGATCTGAAGTGAGCGTATTTAAGCTTCTGTGCTATCAAATCATTCCTTGTTTACTTCTGATTCTCAAGCTCTGAGTTTAGTTGAGTTGTCAGAAGCGTCTTTAGAGTAGGCCAGTGTTGTAGTTAGAGTTAAAAAAAAAAACCTCATCTAAAACGTGAAGAGTTTAGTTGAGTTGTCAGAAACGTCTTTAGAGTAGGCCAGTGTTGTAGTTAGAGTTAAAAACAAAAACCTCATCTGTGACGCGAAGAGTTTTATAACCTTGTGCTTTGAGCTGAGAACAAAAAGATCGACAATAGTTTAGCATTTCTTTTTAAGCTTCATCAGCGAAGAGGGAACTTCCCCTCCTAATTTGAAGAGTAGTTTTATTGTGCATAGCTGCCCGTTGCTAATCCGCATTCCAGAGGTGTGAATTGAAACGCCAACAAGTTTGAAGCTTGATAATCTTCCTCCAGACATTACCTCAAGATCATCTCCTACATACTCCACACTGCCCACAATTCACCCAGTGATTAAAACTTCTGGAATCAATTGTAGTATGCTACAACAGGTTTGCCAAATTAATGTTATCATGCCGAGGACTGCTCAACTCATTCTGAGCACTAAAAACCACTAGATTGAGGTCTAATCAATGATCAGATTTACAACTGCTGATAAACTACAATATTCAAATGGTTCTACAATACAATGAGCAGATTTACAATCACGACATGCTCCACTCACTAGTCACAGATATCAATTCATTCATTTATCATATCTGTTTGAATCAATTCACATTCCCAAACATTGCACCCTTTTACAAAATGTTTATTCACTTCACACCACCCAATAAATGGAGGTAATAGCAGCGATTACCTATAGGTTTGTCTTGCCTGGAACCAAACAAACTATTAATAAGTGCAGCTATACAACATGACTTCATCTGACCCTCTCAAAGCGGGAAGTACCATGCAATAACCAACCTGCTTTGAAGGAAATGACAACACCAAACAACTTTCAAACTTTCAATGCTAAATTCCGAGCAATCAAAATGTACGACTCCCTAAAGGTGTACGACCAACTCAACAAATTTCAACTCAACATTAAACTTAAGTTTTAATATTCAAAAGTGATTGTTCAGGTAAGACATTGGTTTTGAATCACTACCCATAATTATTCTCTGCCCCAAGCTATAGATGCTAGCTCAAACATGAGGTACGACACGTGTGTACGGATTAGGTGCAGCTATACGACTCCTAGAATAAATTCATTAACACAAAAAACTTGGATTTTAAAGCACTAAAGGAGTTGCCTAGTGTTTAATATGCTCTGCCCAAAGACCCAAAACTATCCTCCATTTCCTTCAGCAGTTATAAATAGATGGGTGTACGGCCTATAGCTGAACATGGTACGGCCTATAAAGTGAATGGCTTCTTCTACATGTTTTATTCACCAAAAATTAATACCAATTACTAACTTGAATGCCAACAAGATTTTGTATATAAATCTATACCTGGCCACCAAATTCCTCTTTGAAATTATCCTTGGTATCAATAAAGGTTACAGACTGCTATGATGTACGGCTCCAACTCAATAATTCATTGAGACTTAAGTTTAATGGTATAAATGCTTAATATTAGTCGCCTAGTCCAATCAAAGTGATTGGAGTCATACGCCTAACCCAAATAACACTCAATAGAACATTGTGAATTTGAATGTAAAACTAGCAATTCTTGGACAATGAACCTAGCCAGGAAGAAATACAAATTTTCAAAATTTAAATCAACACCCAGGAAACATCTTTCTGCCTTGAAGGTGTTATCCTTAATGGAGGTTTTCATCTCCAATAAGTTCTGAAAATCCAATTGCAAAAACTCCTCCCCAAACCCAAAATCCAACATGCCTGCAAAAGGCTCCCCCAGAACTTTTATTCTTCTCCTCTCCATAACTCCACCCAACTTCTTGAATTCTCACATTTTGCCTTTTTTTCCAATTTAATTCTTTTTTTGAATTCACCCAAAAGTAACTTATTTAATTTATTTTAACTTTTAATTAACTTATTCTCACATTTTGCCTTTTGTATTTAATTTAACCCTTTTCGATAACTTAAAATTAATTATTTAATTACGATGCTGACTTCATAAAATTGGGGACATTACAATCCGCCCTTCTTAAATATTGTTTGTCCTCAAGCAACATCAGTTTAATGTCCCTTCTATGAAATCAGATAAAAATAATATTTTATCATTTTGGGTTTGGGCGCCCAAAAAGGAGGGAAAATAGTTAAATGTTTGTGCCAAAATACTCTTTATATATATATGGGCTTGGTCGGCCCTTTTGGAGTGATAAGGGTGTTAAAAAAAAAAATAAAATAAATTAAAAGCAAAGATATTCTGGGCACCCACATAAAGGAGGGAAAAAGAAGTTTAAAATAATTTTTAAATGTTTTTTGGCACTTAGGGCTAGGTCGGCCAGGTTGGGAGTCATAAGGGGAGTTGTGTATTTATACAAGGTGAGTTGAAGGCATTATTCATCATTCACAATTTTATATCTGCTTTTTTGCTCTGCTAAGTGGCAAATTCTCTAAGGACGAAAACCATTGAGAATCACAAGGAAGTTGGACGAAACCCTGGCTTCTTCCATGGAGGACTTCATGATGGAGGTTCCTATGTGCTTCAATGGAGATAATTGCTAGTTTCATGTCAGTTTGCATTAGCATTTAGCTTTCTGATTTAAAGGGGGAGTTGTGCAAGTTGGAGGTTCTACTTCAAATTTTCTAGGGTGGCAAAGCCCTAACATCAGTCCAGCGGGCCAACGCATCCTTGGTAGGGTTATTTCAGTTGTTTTTTCATCATTTAGTTGCATATTTGTAGCTGGAGTAGCTTCGCCTAGCTAGGGTTAGTTGCATCTACATTATTGGGGTTTCTTCATGTTGTGGCGCATGTTTGAAGACCACTTTACTTTGTAATTTGCATTCATATTCTGTAGCAGCAGACTGAAGGTTTATATCAGACATTTGTTGGCTCATATTGAAGGATCCAATTACACTATGTTGGTGAATTAATGCTATTGTTATCTACTACAAGTTTTCTATCTTTTTGTTGTATTATATACTGCTGTTCATGCATTATAAAACTCAGAAAATTACATCAGCACACTAGGGTTTAAGCAAAAATTAAATAATCAGAAATTAGGGCATCAGTTTTGCATTACAAAAAATTAGAAAATTGTGCAAATATTGTTTGGGATATTTCAGTGGTATCAGAGCCTCAATCCTGCTAGCCTATGGGTTCGATTGTGCAAATGAGTGAGGAGGAGGAGGATGAAATTGCGGACTCCAAAATTGCTAGATGGTATGAAAGGTATCAAAAGTATAAGAATCTTCTAACATACCAAGAATATCTAAGATTGGCAGGAATGGCTATACCCGTGAGTGAGGAGATTATCAAAATCTTTGATGCGTACTTAAGGTGAACTTGAGACTATCAAGGATATAGAATCTTTTGATGGTTACATGATGAGAAAAAGAAAGGAAGAGGACGAACAGTCAAACAGTGATGAAGACATGATAGAGCAACCCTTGCCTCCGAAACTTCTTCTTGAAAAAGAACCTAGAGTATGTATTGAAGATGTGCCAATGATTGTTGATGATGTCCGGGAGACACCCACTCACTCTTTAGGTATGGAAGTAATCAAACTTTACGATGACAATGTGTAATGTTTGGAAAAGTTTGATGATTTGCAAGATAAAGGTTATGCTATTGAGAAGAGTGGTTTGACTAAGTCTGACCCTTGTGAAGAGGGATGGCAAGTTTATCATGAAAACCCTAAGGATAGTAAAGAGTTAAAAAGAGAAAACTCCATAGAGGTTGAACAAGAAACATTTAAGCTCCTTTGCTCCAAGATTAATGAATTTGTTGATTGGTTAATTTTGTAATCCTGAGAAGGAAATTTCTAGTGTGCACATGATGGATCTAGGAGAGTTGATTGAGTTTGAGAAAGACACTGCACTTGAGCATGAGGTAAGGATTCTATTTTTGATGTATGACAACAGTCCTTTATCTTCACATTATCATGTTATGACAGCCAAAAGGATCAGCCTTAAGGCTTGTGATTTTCATGGAGAAATTCATGGACGACTAACAAAGGATGAAGAATTGATTGAGTCCCTTGAAGATGCTACAAATAGGTATGATGCAAATCCTGATTTTCTGTTTTATGACAGCATTCATATTTTTGAGCATAAACATGAGACAATAGTTGTTTGGATGTCTTGGAGAGGTTGGGATCATTGCTTCACCATTGGGGAATGGCGTATGGATGATACTCTATGATCATATGACATTGTCAATGGTACTTGCATTCACATGAGTCCAATTTTCAGGTAGGAGGTTGCTGTTCTGATTGCTATCAGCAACATAGGAGGGGCTGATGTGTTCTTCTATGCTCCTATGAGGGGCATCTTTCATGTCCATGAAGCATCTTTCGAAGTTGGAGAGTTGGTGGGTGTTGATAGCTCCATGAGGTACACTCATCTCTTCAATTTTGATACATATGGTAGGGTGATGATATGGGATCCAGGTGGTGGCATGCTGTCATTGCTTGAGGACAAGCAATTTCAGGAAGAGAGGATTGCAATGTCCCTTATGCAAAAATAAGATAAAAATAATATTTTATTGTTTTGGGTTTGGGCACCCAAAAAAGAGGAAAAATATTTAAATATTTGTGGCAAAATACTCTATATATATATATGGGCTTGGTCGGCCCTTTTGGAGTGATAAGGGTTTTAAAAAAATAAAATAAAATAAATTAAAAGCAAAGGTATTTTAGGCACCCAAATAAAGGAGGGAAAAAGAAGTTTAAAATAATTTTTAAATGCTTTTTGGTGCCTAGGGCTAGGTCGGCCAGGTTGGGAGTCATAAGGGGAGTTGTGTATTTATACAAGGTGAGTTGAAGGCATTATTCATCATTCACAATTTTATATCTGCTTTTCTGCTCTGCTAAGTGGCAAATTCTCTAAGGACGAAAACCCTTGAGAATCATGAGGAAGTTTGATGAAACCCTAGCTTCTTCCAAGGAGGACTTCATGATGGAGGTTTCTATGTGCTTCAATGGAGATAATTGCTAGTTTCTTGTCAGTTTGCATTAGCATTTATATTTTTAATTTAAAGGGGGAGTTGTGCAAGTTGGAGGTTCTACTTCAATCAGCACAATCACGAAGCCACCCAACTAAACAAATCAAAGCCCACTGTGATTCTAGGATCCCAAACCGATCTTCGGAAATAACCACCAAGCTTCCGCTGTGCCACTCTGATAAAAACTATCAACTTCTCATGCCAAATCTGAGCTCACCTCTCCTGCCAAGGCACTTCAATGTGGTCCATAATTGCAATCCTACTATCCAACAGGATCTTGGGCAACAAGAAACACAACCTACTTACTAAGTGAACACGGTCCTTCGCATCAATCATCATTGAGTCCCCAAAATGATGCAAATTAGCCCTTAAAAAAAATCTCATCATCACCAAGGTCCAGGTCCATATCCATCATCATAGCTTCGACATCAGACAAATGTGGCAACTCTTCGTCACTGTTCCAATCCCCGACCACATCCTTCTTCTTGATCCATCTAACATAACCTGGTTTCCTCTTTTGCTTCTGTCATAGTTGTCCCTTTGTTCCCGTCTATTTCCATTATCTGTATTCCTCCAGCCTTTCTTGCCTCCAACATCCTCTTCACTATCCATATCACTGTCCATGCTCTTGTTGATGTTCAAGGCAGCATCGGGATTATCTTCCAGCCCATATCGCATGAAGAAGACAATTAAATTATAGCCTATCGGCTATTTAATTGATGAAAGGGATTTCATGAGATGACACATAAGTTGTTAAATGATGATTAATATTTAATTTATATGATCATTATTCAATGAGAAGAGGTGCTTCTCATCATGCAACAAATAGATATTAATTATTGTTAAATAATTAATGAAGGGCCGACTTTATGTTTATTGGAAACACGTTTTTTTCAAGGAGGCCGACTTTCATTATGAAGAATCACGTCTTTCCTAAAATGGTCGACCTTCCTTGTAATTCACAAATTATATTTGTAATTATCTTTTGTATTGTGGCTGACCTTCTACATGAAGAGGTGCGACCTCTCTCATATGGTGTATTTATACAAGGTCTTTTCCATTCATTTGATCATCAAGTTCATTCATCATAATTCGCATTCAGAGGAGAAGTTCAGGTCTGAGCAGCAGACCATTGTTTTGTAACAGCAGATTATCATTTGTAGCAGTTGATCATCTTCCTGTAGCAGCAGATCAATTACAAGGAGAAACATATTCATTTGTATTGCATATAAGAGAGGTGCTCTTATTCATTGTATTAAATCGGCACTATCTTGTGCCTGAGTTGTAAGCAGATTTCTGCTCTTATTCAATCAATATATAAGAGATATATTGGCTGGGTTTTTTTCCCTCAGGTTGGAGGGTTTTCCCAGGGTATCTTGCTGTGTTAATTATCTTATGTGCTGCATTTTCTGATTGCTTTCATATCTGATCACATAAAACTAGCAGCTCTTTTCAGATATATCTTCACAATATGCTTCATCACTACCAACTGACCTACTTCGGTATCTAATTTGGTCCCTTTCTGTCTTTTTTGCAGCCTCTTCAGCAGCCCATTCTTCATCTGCCTCTATCTCAGCAATAAATCTAACCAGCTCTTCTTGGTCACTGTCTTCAAGAGGGGGTTGTGTCCCCTGCAGTTCAATCTTATCTGATTGTTTTTTATCTCCAAGGAACATATATGGAGTACCTTGCTTCTCATCAATCACTCAGAAGAAAGTTGATGCAACCTTTTCAACACTGGCCATAGCAATAGGATCCTCAGGATTCACACCCCTCCATCTAAGCTCCTGTTCTATGTTTGTAATATTTATCTTCTGAGATTCTAAGGCTTGCTCAAACCTGGCCTTGAACACTGCCTTCCTCTTGGTCAGAGCATTGACAGGAATCAAAATTTTAGGCTGCTTACAATTCCATCCACGATACATGATAATGGTCTTGACATCGTGTATGTTTATCACAGTGGCACCACGCAACCTTGCCAACATAGTAGCCATCTCTCTGATCTTCTCCTTGAGAAAGGTATTACAGCATACTTGGACAGTCTCAGGGAACTTCCAATGTAAATGCATATTCTGAACCACACCTCCAAATACCCCACGCACCCCAACAGGAACATAGTTCTGATTTTTGAAACCAATTTTTTGTAATGCTTGGAACTGCTCGGGTGTTAATAACTCTGGATCATGTTGAGGTGGAGGAAGCTCAGGCAACTCATATTTCTTCAATTTCTGCAACAACAAAGCCACCTTTTTCTTCGCCTGATATACAAATGGATTGTATTCATTGCTTAAAATTGGTTCATCAGCATTATCCTTAATATCAACAATCATGGAACATATATGGAGTACCTTGCTTCTCATCAATTGCTTCGAAGAAAGTTGATGCAACCTTTTCAGCACTGGCCATAGCAATAGGATCCTCAGGATTCACACCCCTCTGTCTAAGCTCCTGTTCTATTTTTTTAATATTTATCTTCTGAGATTCTAGGGCTTGCTCAAACCTGGCCTTGAACACTGCCTTCCTCTTGGTCAGAGTATTGACAGGAATTAAAATTTTAGGCTGCTTACAATTCCATCCACAATACATGATAATGGTCTTGACATCGTAAATGCAACATACTTGGACAGTCTCAGGGAACTTCCAATGTAAATGCATATTCTGAACCACACCTCCAAATACCTCACACATCCGAACAGGAACATAGTTCTGATTTTTGAAACCAATTTTTTGTAATGCTTGGAACTGCTTGGGTGTTAATAACTCTGGATCATGTTGAGGTGGAGGAAGCTCAGGCAACTCATATTTCTTCAATTTCTGCAACAGCAAAGCCACCTTTTTCTTCGCCTGATATACAAATGGATTGTATTCATTGCTTAAAATTGGTTCATCGGCATTATCCTTAATATCAACAATCATGGAAAGCATTAAAAATGCATTGTCACCTTCCCAATTTCCAATGCTTAGCTGCAACAGCATGCTTGATGCAACAATGTTTTCTTTCAAGACCGTTTTTCCAAACCCTTCTGCTCTATGATGTCTAATGTCAATACTCTGGAAAGTGTCAGAATTATGATTGACTAGAGAGACTGGATCCATATTAGGTTTATTGTTAATCATGGGAACAGTAATGGTGTCTAAAGACAAACTAAATTGTATGATGTATGATCTATTCTGAATGGTAACTGAATAATGCACTTTTTCTTGAATTTTTTCATGCCCCAGTTTAACCAAAGATGTCAGTATCTGCCCCTTCAACATTGCTTTGAAGTGACTCTCGCTGGGAATAGGATTCCATCCCAGTTTATTAGCAGCAAACTGAAGAAGATTAACTATAAACAACTTGAAATGAGCAGTAGCAGTTGGGATAGCATCCCTTACCACTCTTGAAACTTTATAACCAGCATTGATTATACATAATGACACAGTATACTCCATCCCTTGTCTGTTGAAATCTATCAGAGAAAGTAGTGCCAAGAGTGTTTACTTGCAGACATAGCACAGTGCATATGTGTCACCCAATATACCAAACTTATCAGCAGCATTCTTATTGCAGACCTTAGCATTGTTACAATTATGTCATCATATTGCACGTGATAAGAGGTAGTCTGTCTAACATTTAAGAATACATGCTTTTGAACCTCATATGAGTCATAACATAGAGTGATTGGCACTACCTCTGACCCATGCCCAAGTGCACCACTTGACCAATACTGAGACTGCTCCATTGGTTGATCAAAAACATCATGATTACCTATCATGTCATTTTGACAAATAACAGTTACAGCTGTTAAGAAGAAACCGCCTGGGTCCCATGCTTTATGTCTATTACTCTCCATGTTCAACCATCTGTGAGAAGGATCTTCAAGTGAAATTAGTGTTGATTCCAACAACCTCAAAAGACCTGGTCCAGAGGATACAGCACTTAATTTATCTGGCATTGTAAAGCATCTAGGTATCATGTTATCAAGACCAGTATTGCACGTAGGGGCCAGCAACTTATGAGTTTGAAAGTTATTATTTCCTTCCTCAACTATAAACTGAATACTACTGTCATTGAGTTCTTCTTGAATGTCATTACAATCCTCAGAAACAGAAATTGTGAAATGAAGCATTCCCCATAAGACATTGGTCTGGTGAACTGACTGATGGTTTTCCTGCAATACCTGTGTCTTTTCTCATGGAATTGCTAAAGGAATCCTTTATATTTGAATTTTCCTGTGGGTATATCTTATCTCGTTTAGAACCTCCTGAAATCAGATTATTATTAATTTCAGGTGCAACAGCAGTATCACAAAGATTATGATTATTTGCAAACTCTAAAGTACCATTTGAAGCATTACAAGCATGGTCACTATTACCACTTGTTATAGTCTTAAGCTTACACATGTTATTTCGAACAGACAACCCAAGAGATCCTCTCTTGAATACAAGTGAATCCATCTGTGAGACCACCTTGACATCAACCAAATCCATATTCTCCACAACCTGTTGATAAGCATGATTGTCTTTACTGATGGATACAGTCTAATGCTGACTGAGTTGTACCATGTTTCTTTCATGTCCAGTGTTATTGTTGTTTCTCATATTATGCTGGGTCATCAAGGCATGCAATCGCTCAATATTTTTTTGCAACTCTTGCTGTCCTCTGGCAAGGTCATTTAGAAGGTCTCTTTTACTTGGTTCCCCACGTTCCCTATGCTCTCTGTCCCTCATGATTTTGTCACTGATGACGGACATGCAACTCAAGATCTTTAACAAGTAAGTTTCCCAACAGGCTGGCAAGATACTCTGTGCTCTGATACCACTATAATGATCCCTATCAAAGTTAAGTTAGTTTTTTGCAATCTTATCCCTGAATAATTATGTCAAACAATCCACTTGCATATGGTTATCTCTGATTTTGGTTCAAAGGTATGCTGCACTGTATTGGTTGTTTTACAATTTTCTGTTCTTGGTGTATTGTAGATTTAACGGTTTGAAGTTTGTTTCCAATCCCAACACTTGAATTACAAAATTGCAGGAAATGAAATACGAGTTCTCATTGATAATAAGTTCCAAACAGAAAATACACTGCATTTTAATCCATCAGAACAATTCTATGGCACACCCAAGAAATAAATACCTTGAAATTGGAATAGCACTGGGTTCAAGTAGATATGACCAACAGATAAAACTACAGCGGGTTTGAAAGGAGTTAGCAGGTATGGACATAGTTTGAAGCTTGATAATCTTCCTCCAGATATTACCTCAAGATCATCTCCTGCATACTCCACACTGCCCACAATTCACCCAGCGATTAAAACTTCTGGAATCAGTTCACTGCCTTGTCTATGCTATTGCTTACTATTATGCTTTGATAGATTTTTTCCAAGCATCCATAGCTTGTTTGAAAGCACCTGTTTTAGGCGTTTAGCCATAGCAGCAAGGCAGTAAACTGTTTGATAAAATGCTTTGGTAGACATGTATGAAAAATGTGGTAGTATAGACAAGGCAGTGAACTGTTTGAAAAATGCCTCAAAGAAATGTGGTCTCATGGTGATGGAATGCATCACAGATTGAAGCTGTAGCATTCCATCACCATGAGACCACATTTCTTTGAGGCATTTTTCAAACAGTTCACTGCCTTGTCTATACTATTGCTTACTATTATGCTTTGATAGATTTTTTAGAAGCATCCATAGCTTGTTCAAAAGCACCTGTTTTAGGCTTTTAGCCATAGCAGGAAGGCAATGAACCGTTTTATAAAATGCATCAAAGAAATGTGGTCTCATGGAATGCCATGACAATCAAATGCAATTGGCAGCTGCTCCAAGTTATTATTTATGCAATGTGAAGTAATTGCATAATTGCTTAGGTTGACTTTGTAAAAAACTATATTGTAATTGAAAATTTGTCATCTAGATATTGGCAAATGCTTTGGTAGACATGTATGAAAAATGTGGTAGCATAGACAAGGCAGTGAATTGTTTGAAAAAATGCCGCAAAGAAATGTGGTCTCATGGAATGCCATGACAAGCAAATGCAATTGGCAGCTGCTCCTAGTTATTAGTTATGCAATGTGAAGTAATTGCATAACTGCTTAGTTTGACTTTGTAAAAAACTATATTGTAATTGAAATTTTATCACCTATCAACATCTAGTTATTAGTTATGCAATGTGAAGTAATGGTTTGAGTTTGGAAGATGTGCAATACAATGTAATCAGCGATATGAATACAAACTACAAAAATCTATTTTCTACAATTCATTAGTTAAACTCTTTATTTTATTTGCTCTCTATATCTCTATGCTATGGAAATGCCTTTCAATTTCAAAAAAAATAGTTTTTATCTTTTGTTCTACAATTTTTTTACGTTTTTTTTTGGACCTGATTTTTTACGTGTTATCTATATATATATATATGTATGTATGTATATGTATAGTATATTCTGGATACAATTGTAAATAAGTATGAAAAGCTTGATGCCTAGATTGGTTATTATGGCAGTGGGTACTCAGATTTTACTCAGAGGCTAGAGCTTTTATTATGACATAGATTCCTTATATATATATATATATATATATATGCTTATTCTTGCAAAAAGGAAATAGATAACATGTACTTTCATTGGTCATTTTAATTTTGTAACAACCCCAGCCTTGGGTAATTAAATTTTTTCCAACATTTCACTTCAAACATATAAAAGTAACAAGTAACAAAGACATTACAATAAAATTCTTCCTTTCTTTATTGATAAATATTTGCAAGTTACAATATATATTTCCACATGAATTCCATTTTCATTGCAAATATAAATCAGAGTACAAAAGTAAAACAATTACATACATAGCTCGTAAGCTTTTGCACAAATAGTAGTAAGACGGTCCAGGTTCCCTTCCTTTCAAATCTTGGTGTATCTGTCGCCTGCTGTGGAGGAGAAACATCACTTAGGCGCTTTTTCGCCAACCACGGACTGTTAACGTGGTTCCCCGCACATCTATCATTCGATAGATGGCCCTCCCTTCGAATGAAGAGATTGGTAAAGTATCCGACTGCGACAACCCAACTGAGCATAGGGCTGTGTCCTATTCACAACTAGAACCTTGCTATTTCACAATCTCATACTAGTACAAGGATCACGATGAACTGACAGTGAAGTTTCAACTATCTCACAACTAAGTGGATGTCGTACATTTCACTACTTTGGCCAAAGTATTCTCATTCAGTACTTCGAATGAAGGTCATCTATCATATACACTACTCAGGGTCGATTTGACTTAAGGCTATCTTATACTACGCATAGGTATTGTCCTTTACTTTTGGATAATCTTTTATTCCAGACTAACCTACAACATTCTTCTAAGAAATTTACACAAGATAGGTATATTCTGTTTCAGATTACCTACCTTTAGACATTCTACTTCAAATAGTTACATAAGGGAGGTATATCCCGTTTCAGACAACCTACCTTCAAACAATCTATTTAGAAACGAAACAGTCTACAAGGGTCTTATATCATTCCTCCTAATCAGGAAATCTTTATCCTAGGAGTACTTTTAGCTTATATAACTTAAGCTGAAAAAGACCTTCCTAGACCGCTATCCTTATTTCATTCCTAGTATCTAGTATCTACTTCACACATATTCTTCTTATATGGAGATCATACAATATAGACTACGCATATACAAAATGCAATCCATTTCAATTACATACGTTCTTTAATCCCTTATACTTAAAAATCCCATTACTAAGCAAGGTAAGAACGACAGTTTCCCTTATAAACTATTTTGCAATCAAGACATTTCTTTTAGTCAATACAAACCTAATTCTCTTTTACTAAAACAATCAATTTTTGCAATCTCACTCTTAAAATGCAATTCTTCTCACAAGTTTACCTTTCAAGCACAACTTTAGAAAAACAATTCTCATTGTAGCTCATTTCCTCTACATTCTAAAATGTAATTCAAGAAATGATCTTCTACTTTTGAACACACAACAAACACATAGAAGCAAATGTAAACAAAACAAAATTGAAAGATGGAGAATAATTCATGCCTGAATATACGCTTTTCTACGCAACTTTCAA
Organism: Sequoiadendron giganteum; assembly: GCA_007115665.2. Classification (NCBI taxonomy): domain Eukaryota; kingdom Viridiplantae; phylum Streptophyta; class Pinopsida; order Cupressales; family Cupressaceae; genus Sequoiadendron; species Sequoiadendron giganteum. The sequence continues at coordinate 365,575,402 of CM021107.1, read as the reverse complement.
TTTTTTTCCACTCAGTATAAACCCTCAATGTTTGATGGAATTCTCACACAGATTTATACTCAAGATTGATGAATACACAACTGTTTTGGAAAAGGCTCAGAATTTGATAAAGACGAACTGGTAATACCTCTGTTCCTAGCTCTTAGAAATGAATATGAATTCAGGTAACAAACTCAGAAGAATGCAAAGGAATTTCAGAGATTGCAAGTGATGATAAAAGAATGAACTGGGCGGCTATTTATAGAGCCCCCAGCCCAATGATTTCCATTCTTGAAGGCATGTAAAATGATAGAACTTCTCTTTGAATAATTCAAAATGAAATGTGGCGGATTTCCACACTTACTTACAGCTATAAAGAGGTGATTCGATTCTAGCTGATCAGAGAACATTTCGGACCTCACATGGCAAAAAAAGCAGGTGAGAGACACCTACAGGCGTACTCAGCAAAAGCGTCCAAAAATGGTGGATTACACTCTTTGCAGGAAAACGTCCATGGTAGAAAGCGCCCCACCTGGCCTAAACTCTAGGTTTTCCCACGCACTCTCAGAATGGAGTCTCTGCAGGCCGCGACTTGGTCTATGCGCGTATATGCAGCCGTGCGATTTACCTTTGCAATAAAAGTTCGAACTTTGCTAATTTTGAACTTTGGCGTATTTTCCATGGTGAAGGAAATTCGCAATATTAGCTTTATTCCAAGTTATAAAGTATTCGATAAACCTCATAAGATTTCCAATGTTAAAAACATTTATTTATTCCTCATGGCATATTTCATATGATTTTTACCAAAAGACTATAGAAAGCTAATTCATTTATTTTCTCATGGTAAATTCTACATAATATTTACCAAGTGACTTTAGAAATCCAAGTCTTATATTTCCCAAGATCTTATTTATTTAAAATATATAAATTCATATATATTTATTATGTATTATATTTATATATAATTTATTATAGTTTTATTTACCAAAATAAATAAAACATTTAAATATACCTATATATATCTATATATTTATTCCTGGTAAGACTATAATAACATATATATTTATATAATATTAAATATATATATAAACATTTATCTATATATTTACACTTAAATATACATATACATATTTGCATAAAATCATTCAAATATGTGTATTGCGAGCCAGTCTGCATACTTACAATATACCTATTTGTGCAATTATGTGTATATATGTTTAACTGTAAATTCAAGGCAATATAATAATGTTATAATAAAACATCATAGATAGTGTGTATATGTTTATAGATGTGTATAATCCATCAATACCATCATGTGTATGTATCTGTATGTACGCCATGTCGACACAGGCGTATGGCATGATAATTGCCCAACATACGTCTGTATCGCCATGTCATACATATTGATACATACATATGAGTGATACATGTATACACATATACATCCTGCCTATGTTCACATATTAATTCACATTTCGCATTCAAGGTCACAGAACAGTAAGTCAGATTAACAAGTAACACCACTCACAAAGCACAAAGAAGTAATCCATAACTCCTAAGCCTAAGGATGACTTATCAAGACAACTCTATCTAACTCAATTACTCTAACCCTTAGTGAAGTGTGTGTATGCTCAACTGATTAAATTTACCGGTTACTCAACCAAGCCCCTCTCCCGAGTGATATTTCCCCTCTGCTTGGAGGAATGGTTCCTGTTCCTGCAACCATAGGCATACAATCTCGGCAGTTGTTCACAACATTAACAGTATAGAAAACATCGTAAGTTAGAATATTCATAATTCAATACTATGCATGCAACATTCATCAAAGATTACACCAATAGAAATATCAATCAAATGAGACAATCATTTCAATAGCACACATTCATTTTGATAACAAAAACACGTTTTATTCATCTTAATGATTCAAACATTACAATCAATTGCCCTATGCAATAGTAGCTATACAATCGGGGTGTAACAAATTTATTCTCTTGAATGAAAGCCAGAGAGAAAACATAGAAAAACCAGAAATATATAATGAATTTATTTTGCTTAATCAACATAAAAGAGGATAAAAACTTTTAAATATCAATATTTACAAGTTGTGAAGACTTTTCAGTAATAGTCCAAACCACATGTCCATGGTAGGAAGGTGACATTATCTGAAATGTGATCTAACCTATAAAAGAGTTAAAAAGTATCTTGTGAAATTTAGGGGAGTATTTGTATTCATGAAGTAATCATAAGGACATATGAACACATGGCAGTAGCCAAGATCCGTGAATTGCGAGTACGCAAAGCGGAAGTTTGTTGTCAAAATTATAATTCAATAACTTTAGTCATTTTCCGACAATAGAAACAAATACATGTTTGGTCTTAAATCTTTATGAAAAATTAGATGATCAGTCAAATGAGTCAAACTGTGATAAACCATAGGATGAATGTCGTTTTCCAAGTCGAGTCAAAGGTGTGTGAAGACACGGCTACATTTCCTATGGAAGTGTCTTTTATTTTAAAAACTTTGGCCAAAGTGATGCAAAAGTCTCTGCTTGCATTTAGTTGGTTCACAGTGTTCCAGATTTCATAATCTAGTCAAATTGGTCATACTTAGAGGATTGTCTAAAGTTGTATGTGTTAGTTTTAGGATCAGATTTAATAGAAAGCAAATTAGCAGAAAATTCAACACCACATAGAACAATGAACACAGTAGATACCCTGGGAAAACCCACCTACTCGAGGGAGAAAAACCCAACAAAAATATATCTCATATATATATCAGATAGAAGTGCAGAATTTTGTATACAGAGTCTGGCCGTACACAAGGCTGAATAAATACAATGAATAATAGCATCACTCCTTGATGCAAAGATACAAATGAAATTGATCTGTTGCTAAGTGCGAACTCCTTGAAAGAATGCAAATTGAATATGAGAATGACTTAATGTCTTGTGCAAATGAGATGAAGTCTTCTTCATTATATACAAGGATAGGTGACCTTTCCACTAGGTTGGACCCCTTTGGAGATTATATTATTTGTTACAAGAAGGCCGACCTACCTTAAACAAAGGGAAAATAGCTCCCGAAGATATAAAACACTAACACTCCCTCTTAACTAGGGAGGTATTTTCCAGATATCTACGTCATGGAGTCTCTCAACATGACGCCCACAATGGCTACACCCATTTGTGGAAAGCTCAAAGGTACATCATGGAGTCTCTCAACGTGATGTTGTCATGGAGTCTCTCAACATGACGTCCACCATGGCTACTCCCATGTGAGGAAAGAAACACACGTACAAGTGCCCATCATGGAGTCTCTCAATGTGATGTCGTCATGGAGTCTCTCAACATGACGTCCACCATGGCTACTCCCATGTGTAAAAAAACACAAGTACAAAGGGTTCATCACGGAGTCTCTCAACGTGATCTCATCATGGAGTCTCTCAACATGATGTCTCATCTCAGTCTCAGAGATGAACAAGGGCTCACACCTCATATTTCTTCATCTTAGAGAAATATACACTACAAGGGTTTTCACCTCATATTTTTCCGTCTCAGAGAAATATACATTACAAGGGCTTTCACCTCATATTTCTTCATCTCAGAGAAATACACACTACAAGGGATTTCACCTCATATTTATCCGTCTCAGAGAAATATACACTACAAGGGCTTTCACCTCATATTTCTTCGTCTTAGAGAAATATACACTACAAGGGCTTTCACCTCATATTTGTCTATCTCAGAGAAATATACACTACAAGGGCTTTCACCTCATATTTCTCCGTCTCAAAGAAATATACTCTACAACAGATCTTCATGATGATGTGACTCCCTCTAAAGCTCCAGGAACTTGCATCAACCATTTGACCTCCTTGTCCATGGTTGCCTCTGATGGTTTGTCAGACTATTTCTAAATGTTATTTCCTCTTCTTCGAAGAAACTGATCGCAATGACAATCTGAATAGATTTTAGTGTCTTCATATTTCTCAATCTTATTGTTGATGCAAACTCTCCATTCAAGGCTGGCCCAACCTTGTTCCCTCGAGAGAAGTTATGTGCCACCAACTCAATCCCAAGGCTGCAAGCTATGATGACTTCCTCAAAGGATGCCTCAAGCTCTTCCTCCCTTGAATTCCTCATGCAATCTCTCATCATCCTTTTGCTCCTCGATCCATCCTGGAAGCATTTTTAGAGAGATTAATAATAGTTCATAGAACTAAACTATCCCAAAGAGAAATACCAATGCTAGAAGCATCATACATGATTCACTATTCCAATGTTATTGCATGAATTAATAACTACATAAAATTCATGAAACATTATTCAAGGGTACAAGCATAAAATACTTCTCTTTATTGTTGGTACACCATTGAGCTAGACCTGTAGCTGTGTCTTATCTTCACCACCTTCAGTGTCATTGAATATCTCCAACATTGATGCCTGTTGTCTGTCTTCAAAATTCATAAGTGGCAGCTCCCACCAGCTATTCTAGTGTGATGAGAACAGTGTTGTAGGATAAATAGTCGCATAGTTTAATGGCTCTAATATAACGAACATCATTCCTTATTGTAAGCTCTTTGTTGGCTGCAATTCGCTTCTGTGACAGAATTAATCACAATCATCACCATATATCTATCATGATTAAATCTTCCGATGAATATCAATTGTCTTCGACTCTGCCTTGTATCGGTGAATACCAATGTAGTCCTCAGCTGCGCATGACTCATTAGATATTTCCAATGATCTTATTGCCTTGATTTTGTCTAACTCCTTACTGCGATTCATAGGCTCAATAAACTCTACAATAATGAATTCCTAGAAAGAATCCGTTAAACATAGGCTCAATAAACTCCACCAGTATGAGCGGTGATTTTTAAACCAATGTGGCTTAGTACTAAGCAGCTCTCGACGATGAGTCCAGATTCCCACTCCTGCTAGCATGAAATGGCCCTGAGAATTATTTTCGATTCCCTTAAACTCACGTCATAATCCAATTAATGAAGTGAGTGAACATTCTCCTATCAGCGGCAGTTACACAACTCCAAGCATATAATATGCCGTCTCCTGCTAAGACTCATTCATAGCCACCAAAGATATAGTTACATAAATGAATCCTGACTCCACTTTTCCAATTGAATATAGAGACTCGACTTCTTATCTTATTCACCCAAATTGGATGTAACGGCTTCCAATAAATTATTTCTTCCTCTATATAAAGTGCAGACCGATCAATCAACAGTGGCGATAATGAAATGAAACCAATTCCATTCAATATTATCCTGACTACTATAGAATAATACACGATTACCACAATCACTAATTCGATTCCATTCTTCATAAGACTCAAAGCTGCTAAGTCTCCAATATTATATAATGGCCTCCTTTCACTATTCCTAGATAATAAAATAAACCTCTTTCAGAATGCTTAAACAGATCTGATCAGATGTTCCCCTGAACCCGCTCTGATACCATGTTAATTTTAGGATCAGATTTAACAAAAAGCAAATTAGCAAAAAATTCAACACCACATAGAACAATGAACACAGTAGATACCTTGGTAAAACCCTCCTACTCGAAGGAGAAAAACTCAACAAAAATATATCTCATATATATATCAGATAGAAGTGCAGAATTCTGCATACAGAGTCTGGTCTTACACAAGGCTGAATAAATACAATGAATAATAGCATCACTCCTTGATGCAAAGATACAAATGAAACTGATTTGCTGCTAAGTGCAAATTCCTTCTTGAAAGAATGCAAATTGAATATGAGAATGACTTAATTTCTTGTGCAAATGAGATGAAGTCTTCTTCATTATATACAAGGATAGGTGACCTTTCCACTAGGTCGGCCCCCTTTGGAGATCATATTATTTGTTACAAGAAGGCCAACCTACCTTAAACAAAGGGAAAATAGCTCCCGAAGATATAAAACACTAACAGTATGGTCGATTGGGTTATGTAGGGCACAACACTAGGACTGAAATGGCATGAACTTGGTTGGTTTCCTTTATCTATACTCTTCGTGAAGGGTAGGGCTACTTCCAGATGGAAGGTGTGCAAGGGATCATTGGTTTGTGGATGGAGGAAAAACACTCAGATGATGCTCTCCCTCTTGCAAACGATTCTTCAAAACTTGTGAGACGGATGTAGGATTCTAGATGCGGAAGATTTAATAACTCATACTTGTGTAATTGTAAACAAATTGTTTTAATGCAATTCATGTATGTAATGTGAAAGAAAAAAGATTGTCATAATTTCATTGTTGAAATGTTTCATATCAAATTCAATTATACTTTGTAATGATTGTAGTTTCCATTTTAATATTGGTTATGTAAAACAAATGAAATCTGAATGGTTATTTACTTTCTTGTTAGTTCATAAGTAATTCCACTTATGATGGTTGATGTCGTTACACATAAAAACTTTGTAATAACTTGTGAGTTTGTGAGAAATACTTGGTTGGTGTAAAAAGAATATTAGTCTGCAATTGTTTATAGATGCATTTGTGTGATTTGGAGTGAGTATTTATTGATTTTAGAGATATTTTCAGCTGCCTTTGAAAAATGACATGCACCATGAAAATGTGTAGTCTTGAAGGCCTTAATTTGGGCTTGGTAGGGGGAGAGAGGGGAGGGGGTAGGAGCAGGAGGGTGCGGGGAGAGGTGCAGGGCCAGGTTGATCTACCCTTTGACCCTATCGTATATTGCAAGAGGATATGTGCTAGGGGTGTTTCCCTTGGACCCCTTGAGGGGCTTTGCCTCTTGACCTTGCTGAGGGCTGCCATCCCCAATCCCCTGCTTTAGTTTAAAAAAAAAGAAGATTGGGCCAATATTTCTTGTGGATGAAATTTGCAAAATATTAATACAGATATGTAATTTATAATCATATGGTACTATGATGTGGTTTGAACTTGTTTTTTGATCTATACTAAAGGAAAAATCTACTTATGACCTTTGTAAATTCAGTTTTATGCATATTTTTAGGATTATTTTACAAATTTATGTGTTTTGTAATATTCAGAAATTTCACTGAGATTTTTCCTTGTATTGAGTCCAAGTCAAATTCTAGGTCTGCGGAGTTTTCACTGAATCCGAGTTTTTAACCTATGGTTTAATATAAGATGCATATATAGAAAGGACTTTCCATGGTGATATACATGTATTTGTTCCATTTTCAGCATGGATAATGTGTTCCACAGGGATTGAAAACCATTTTATGGGATTCAAAATTGAACAGGGATCAATGTTTTGTTAGCTTGGAATTAAGACAGCTGGTACATGGCTTCAGCACATGATTAAGACACTGCAGAGCATAGTTTACATACTCTCCGATTACTCTCCGAGTAGCCGAGTAATCTCCAAAAAATTTGCATGCCAAGTAATTTCTGCTTTTACTCGCGGGCAGTATGCAGATGGATTTAATCCCGTCAAATTATCGAGTAATCGCCAGTAGCTCGCAAAAACCCACAAACTTGGCACGTTTATGTGTGTATAAATATATCTGTGTGTGTATATGCATGCAAACTTGGCATCATGTGTATGTTTATAGATATGTATGTGTGCATAGTGCAGTTTTGAGTATACACATACATAAATATCCACACACATTTGCGGAGTATTTATTTTTGGGCTTGCCGAGTACTCTCCAATTCCGAGTATGTAAACTATGCTGCAGAGATTTATAATAAGCATGTGGTTGTTTAATGCTCAAAACTGATTAAATCATTAATCTATAAAAGTGTTATAAAAGAAAGCTGTTGGATTTTTCTGAGAAAGCTTATGTTTGTGTTGGGTTCCAGTACCATTTAGTTAATTTTATGCAATCTCTTGTGTGTTTCCTGGATATCAGTCAATTTTTCCTCTAGTAGTTCCTGTTTTCACTCTTGTCCCTTGTGTTTTTAATCCTGTCATCTCCTTCCTTTTTTGTATTCGTATCTGCTGGCAAATGGCGGTCTGTGTACAACATGGATGCTACCCATACTCCATCCATGTCCATAATCCAAATCAAACTGATGTTAATTTTGGAGGAGGTAGTTTAATCATTTGCATAGAAGAGATCAAAGTTGGTTCTGTTGAGGAATCGTATAATGTGGTTCATTATTTTTGCCCTATGCTATTAAACATCAACAGGTATCCAATCCTAGGTGCTCATAAGATGCTAAAATATTGCTTGATGGGTATTATCTCTATAATTTATGCTTTCAACGCTTCTTCCTTTGTACATCGTAGAGTCTGTTTCTTCATTTTTAGATTTGAAAATCTGTTACTGGATTGCCTTTTCATGGAGTTTGTATCTTGAACTTAACTGATCTTCCAAATGATATTACACTATATGTGATTATTTTTATGTTCTATAAACATTTCGGCATGTTATAAGTGATTTCTTAGTTGGCAAGTTCTGAATTTTTGATGCTATGATGCATTCTGGTTGGAAAAAGTGGCTTTGTGCTGACATGTAACTTTTGCAGTCAAAAAGTGAAGCTCAAAAGAGGAAACAGACAAACAAACTTGGTGCTGTTGAGCTTCTTTATAGGCGGGAATTAGCAGGGAAGATGCTACTGTCAGGCAACACCAGCAATATTTTATTTCACCGAGAACTTATGGAGTTACAAGCATCCCTTGCAAAGGTGTGATTGCTATTTGATTTAAAAAAATAAAGAGTGTGCTTTACTTGGTTTAATGAGATTTGCTATAGAGCATAAAAGGCATTAGGCTTTCATTTGGATTTCCATTTTACTTTGTAGGTTAGCAATGATTGACTTTGTTTGAAGGAACTTATAAAATGATTATTAAATACAGTTATATCTTTCCATTGGATGGTTGTTCAAATTAGAGTGACATTTCTACGAAGCATCAAGAATTTGGTTATATATGGTGTTTATTCTGTACTTATACTAATTACCTATTTACCACACCCTGTTTTGTGGGTAATATTATTCCAGCAAATGGTGTTCAAGTTTATCCTGCAAAGATCAAAGTAATTTAAGACTGGCAACTGCAGAAAGCACTTACATGCTAATAGGATTTTTTTGGTTCTGATTGGCTATTACTGACAATTTATCAAGAATTTCTTTATAATTCTACTATACAAGGCATAATGTCATAGGAATAGGTAATTTGGCAATGATTTTGTGAGGAAGCATATAAAGAACGGGTTTTGTATCTAACAATACTAAAATATATGAATCATTGAAATAATAGCTGCAACAATATATCTTGATATGTGTAATGTCCCCATTTTTTGACACTCCAACATTGTAGTTAGCTCCAGTTTTCTCAGAGAGCATTGGCCTTTTCAGAATGGAATTCGGTTATTGGCGTTGAGCTTTGGGGATTTTTTTGAGTCTCTTGATGCTTTTCAACAATAGTTTCATCATGGCAAGTGCTTTCCAAACATCTTGGAGTAAAATGTTGTTTTTGGAAAGTGTCTATTTTTAGTAAGTCAGAACTTTGGTGAGCTCTAGAGTTTATCGGCACTGCCAAATTTCACTTCCGAACAAATTCTACATTTTCCATACTTTCATTTGGTTGTGTGGGAAATAATTAATAATTTAAATAATTAATTGTTGTCGAAAAATATATTTAAATGACAACTTAAATTAATTATTTATAAAGTCACTAATGTGCTGGATATGTTAAATATTTAAATAAATACTTTTATGAGAAATAAGGATTATTATTATAAAGTAATTTTTAATTTAAATTTTCGGAAGTTTCTCAAGAAAGATTATAAAAGTGTTGAAGGGATCAAATTTCAGACAGACTGGATATTTGTTATTTTCTAAATACCACACTTGTGGAAACTGAACAAAATTGTTCAAGCAGAGTCTAGGACGAAAACCCTACGGCGAAGATCAAGTTTGGTGGTGAAAGATCCTCCCTAGTTGATGCGGTGAAATCCATTTAGGGTTTCAGTTTGCACGGAAAGGATTTATAGGTACAATTGGAGATCAATTTGTGAAGTCTTGTAGGCAAGACAAATTAATTAGAAAAATTATCAGAATGGATATTTGGGGTACTGTAGAATGAAATAAATTAGATATATATTTGTTTTAATTGCTGAAGCATTTAGTTCAGCTGTACCTTCTGTGCTGTACCATCATATGAATATTAGAGGGAGCCATGGCAATTAAAAACCCCAGCGCAGCCTTTGCAAGGTTATTTATCACCAACTACTGCCTCAAAAAGTCAAATGTAGCCTCTAGCGATGAATTGCAATCCATAAAGTAGAAGTTGCTCTCCTTTTTCAGATTGTCGTGCAGCTTGTGGGGACTTTTGAAGGGTGACGTTGCACTAAAGAGGAATCAAATGAAGACAAAGATCCTTCCCAAAAGGAGTCGAAGCTGTTGAGGAATTTGTTTAAGATTTGAGGCTGCCATACCATCACAAAGGGGTTGCATATTTAATTCATTTGCTGACATACTCTTGGCTACTCTGCTGTACCATATATTGAAGGCAATGAAGAATTTCCAAAAGCAATAATCTAATGTCCCCTTTGTTGGTGTTCCTTATTTGGGCTAGTTTGGTGTTTAGGCTCACTTACTATTTTTGGTAAGTGCTATATTTAGTAATTGGTCTCGACTCTTGTTCAGCAGCTCAATGCAGAGTTTACATTTTTGGCAAGGGTGAGTTCCTTCAATGGTCGGAATTATTATTTGTTTATTCGTCACTTAAGTTAATAAAGTTTTTTATTTAAATTAAGTGAGAATGAGCATGGGTTATAAAAGACCCCCTTGGCCTAGTAGAGCAACGTTGTTTTAAAAGAGGGGACAATGTATTTAATGTGACACCTAGAAAGGGAGTTTATTTATCATTTTTAAAGGCTAATGTTATGCCTCATAAGGTGGGACGCCTAGTTTGGGCTTAATGTCAATTTTAAATAAAAAATCAAAAGTGAAATTTTGGAGGGGAAAAGTTGGAATCCCCTCTTGAGGTAGTTTCATGTCATTTCATAAAGTGAAATGAGAGGGAAAAAACATTCAAATTTAAATGCAAGTTGCCCTAACTTCTACCTCACTTTATAAATATGAGTTTGAGCTCTCATTTGCATATGGGAGTTTTGGCAACTTAAGGAGACTGCTGGATTGTTTCCAGATTCCATATACTGCTGGTTGAGGACGGAAACCCTCATCTCTAGTTGCTGGTTTTGGTGGTGAGAGATCCACCCTAGTTGGTTGGGTGTTTTCACATAGGAAACACATTGATTTACAGAGTTTTGGGATTTCAAGGTTTCGAAAGAATGAAGATTTTTGAGGTAAACTGATTACAGATATATCTGAGTTTTTGTTGTGTTTTATGATAGTGTTTCAGAGTTTCTTTCTGCTGGCTGTTCAGTTTGTGATTCTGGGTGATGCCCTAGTTGGCTATACCCCTTATATTATGCAAGAAAATTAGTGATTTGGAGGCTACTGGGCAAAGCTAGGAGTGTATAAGTTGATTGTGACCAATGGTGGGGTTTCTTTGATGATGTTGGAGGTTGTTACCAGTGGTTTTCCTTGCTGTTTGGCTTGTAACAGTCAATCATCAGACCTGCCATCACTCAGATTTACATATCAGACCTGTAGCAGTGCTTAAATTGGATATATCAGACCCACATTGCTCATTATTGACTCCAAATCTGAGTGCTGGGTATGACTGGGAGGTGCATAACAAATCTGTAGCTGTCCCTTATGCATTTTGGAGGGTGTTGAACATTGCTGGGAAGTTGTATTGCTGCTGGGGGCTTTGGAGTGACTTCCTACATGAGGTTGGAGAGTGTTTGAGGGTAATCAAGCCACTTGTACTGCTGCAAGAGGGTGTTTCAGACCTGTTCCTGCCCAATAATCATTCCCAGATTGATCTCTTATGCTTCCAAAGAGTTAGGTGTGCATTGGAGTTGTTTTCCATAGTGTTGGGTTTGCTTGTGGTTCCTTTGGAGAGTGTTGAATGGGAGATTGAAGCTTGCTGGGTGATTTCCTTTGCTGACCCAAGTGTAACAGCATATTACTCATCCATATTCAGACCTGCAACATGTATCCTTGTCCCCATTTTGAAGGTATTTCATGTGGGGTTTCCTATTTATGTTCATTTCATGTATTGTTGTCTCAATGTGAATGATTATTCACTCCGAACTTGCAACAACAGTTATATGAACATTGAAAATTATATCAGACCTTTATGACAGTTGAATACCTTCTTGTGCATATTCATGTTGTTTCCATTGGGCAAAAAATTAAGGAAAAAAATATCAGGGGTCATTTCAAATAAAGTGGGAGGTCATCTATTAGCTATTGGGCACTATATAATTTATTGTTTGTGTTTTCTTTGCTGCACCCACTATCTTTTCCAGCTGCCAACCCTTGGAAAAGTCAAATAATAGGATATAGGCAAGGCGTGGGACCCTCCATTTAGAGCAGTTTAAAGACTTTGGCTTTGCACAAAGAAATTGCTGATTATTTATTTGTGATTTTAGCAATCAGCACCATCAAAAGTCACCTTGACACTTGGCAGTCTGTACAAGGAGTGACAGCAGCATTCCTTCAGCTGTAAAAAAAGTTTTAATTGTGTTTTTATGTCAGCCCACTAACTTAGCCAACAATAGCAGGTGCATTTAATATTATTTGACCTTAGTTGAGTGGATTATTCATACAATATGAATTATTTATTCAAATAAAAATATGTGGGAGATATTTTCTATTTAAAAATTCTGAAAATTCTGGAAAAAAAGGAGATTGTCAAATCACGAATAGAAAAATATCTTTCGGGAGTTGTGGAATAAAACAAAGAAAACAATAAAACAAAAATAGACAAGCAGAGGGAAACCTAAAATGGTAACCTGGAAACAAGTACAAGTAGATGTTGAGAGAGGACCTCACAAACTAATGGGAGCTGATGAAGACCAAAAAGTGCAACCTGAACAGGAAGAAAAAATCATTAGAGGTCTGTACTCATAAAAGAAACAATAGAAAATTGTCAACCACTGTTGTTAGTTTTAGATCAGATTTAACAAAAAGCAGAAAAGTAAACATAGAACAATGAACACAGAATTTTATCCTAGGAAAACCCTCCTACTCGAGGAAGAAAAACCCAGCAATTTATTCTCTTATAAATCAGAAATAGAAGTGCAGAAATAGCACTCAATCAGGCCCTAGCAAGGCTGAATCTCATACAATGAATCTGCACTTGAAGATAGTGCGATTTCCTCAAGTACACAAAATAATAACTCTTCTCCTTGAATCGAATCTGCTGCTTTAGAAGGCGAACCTGCTGCTGAAGAATTTGAATTGGAATGGAATGATTTGATGCTAAAATGTGGAGACTCTTATCTCCCCTATATAGCTAACTAGGCGACCTCCCTTCTAGGGCCGACCTAGAAAAATACAATATTTGTTTATAATGCAAAGGCTGACCTGCCTTGAATTAATTTTTCTTTAAGAGAAAATATCTCCTGCTGCTACAAAACACTAACAGCTGTAACTACGCTACTGATACAATCATTTGAAAACATAGATAAGAACAACAATTCACACCAAGAATGGCTATATGAGAATGTCAAATTGATGATTTATTTCAGAAGTAGTGTCTAATTACAATGCAAGCAGTACAAGGAGGCCCTTATTTAAATTAGTGCACCTTCCTTGACTGTGGAAGAAACTATTTGAAGCATAGTTGAAAAACTTGGCCTCAGCAATAAGTCAACTGATCCGATTTCTCAATCACTTGGGAGTTGGGGGAAAACATTGCAATAACTCAATAAGTCTTCTAAACATTAGAAAACACATAATTTTTTTAAAAATTCTTCAAAACCATGCATACTACTTGTTGATGTGTGTTTTCAGCATGCCAACATGTTGGAACAAAAATCATTCCCCAGCTCGAAAGGTATCAATCCCAAGAGACTTCCAAGTAAGTTTGCAAGTTAAAGAGATACTTGAATAGCTGAGTAGGTGAGTGTTTTGGTTATCTCATTCAAGGGGCTCCAACAAAATCTTAATGGAAAAACAGTAATCATCGATTGTTTGTCTTGTGACTTGCTTACAGGCTACCCATGTGTACATATGGTCCCAAGGAATAGCTATTAACAATTCCTCACATGTAAAGAAAAAACATGCATTTTAACATGGTTAACATGGAAAAGATTTGATGCTTGGTCCCATAGGCTGACGGTCTCGTGGACGTCATTAAAAATCATTCATTCATTCATTCAACAATACTCCATTCATTAATTGCCATAAAGTTTCAGATTTACATTTCATAGAATTCCATTAATTTACAGAAAACATGCACGGAAATCCTAAATTAAAACCTAGACTAATCCTAATCTAACTGATGTGACAAACATTGCAATAGAAAGGTGAGAAAGAGAGAGAAAGAAAACATGAGCCAGTCAATTTTGTTTGTCAAGCATCATTCGGCAAGAAAACAAATTTGATATAAAACCATTCTTTTGCTTGGCCCAAAGATTCACAATCAACACTTAAGAAGGTTAAATCATCTAAGAAGAGAAAAATGTGAAAGATATAATCCACAACCACTCTATTCCAGACATAGGTCCAAGATACAATTCCCACAATCATAGTGTGAGGTATATAATTCATGTTGCAATCGCATCAAGTTGTTTAGGTTGACCACACAAAAGAACTTGCCATCAATAAATCCTCAGTGACATGAAACACCATTCAGATTTGTCAAATACTCATTGAACTTAATGCAAAAAATGCAAGATAGCAAGACTCATCAATTGAAAAACTAATGAAATGTCCCACCCCAGGTGGACTCTTGCAAACTAAAATTCTGCCTTGTCTGGTTTGTTTGTTTAGTTCTGAGTTTATGCTCTTTGAATGATTTTCAATTGATTTGAAGATATAGTTTTTGCCAGGTAATGCCAAATTGAAACACAAATGCAGGATAAAGATATTGACGAACTATTATAATTGAAAACCAACTGCTGAAGCAAACTTTTCATATATTTATTCAAACAGATTTACATTTGTTTGCTTAAGAAGTTAACAATCATACCCGGAAATCTTTTACACAAAATGCAGGTCTGAATCTTAATTATCAGCAATTCTGAAAGTCTTTATCAGTAGCTGGTATACCCTTGAAATGCATGGCTTGCACAATTACCAATGTCTCCATCATAGAAATGATGCCTAATGATTGTCAATGCCAAGCCGCCCAAGATAATGGAGAAATAGTGCCAAAGACAGAGCGATTTCACCTAGAAACCCTCACGCCTAGCCAAGGAGATAGTACGGCTAGTCATTAATGATGTGCAGCCTCAGCTAAATTCCCACGTGGCTGTCAAAGTGAGTGAAAACAGCATTTAAAAGTCCTTCAATGTTTGATTCTTTAATAATCTGAATTAGGCACTTCAAACCCATGAGAAATTCTTAAAATAAACACTTCCAATCTGCTCACTTGGGATTTCCCACGTGCCATGAAAGAGATCCTTTAGCAGCAATAAAGATGAGCCATGAACTTGGTCTACAATAACTTCTGATCTGCCATCAAACCTGTATGAAATCTGATGATAAGCTCCTCTATTATGCACAAATGTGACCATTGGATGTAGCCACCTGTGAATGCAACCCTTGGGTGATCTTCCACACCTGTAGGAAGCAATAATCAAAGAAATACAACGTTTTCCATGATCCAAATTTGCAGAAAACCCTTATTTTCCTTCTCCAAGCAAAAGCTCTCCAAAAGCATAAGTGTAGAATGAAATTGATCATAAGATAATCAATTCATTTGCTTTTGATGCCTTTATATACTCCTCCTTCAAGGGGTTGATTTTATATGAGGCACTATAATCATTAAATATAATAAACTTTATTTTCTTTGTTGACTTTATAATATCTCATAAAGTGGGCGCCCAAATATGCACTTTATAATTTGACTTTATAATCATTTAATAACTTTTATAATAAATTCAAATAATCATTTAATGATGTGCACTTTAATAATTAATTATGTACTTTAATAATTAATTGTTATTAAAGTGTGACTTTAATAATAATTATAATATTATAACTCCATAAATAAACCTCATAAATGAATTCCGTTTGCGCCAAGAGGTAGCCCACGACTTTCTCTACTCACCAGGGTGCCTTACTAAAAATAGTAAGGTTGGCCTCTATCATCCAATTGACTTACTATAAATAGTAAGTATACAAAAACGAAGCCAAAACACCTTGAATAACTCCGCCTCTAAATATGCCAAGGATTTGGAGAGCTAAACACTGCAAACTGTCACGTGAAGGGCTCATTAATGCCCAAACTTGACCCTCTAATCCACAACACTAGCCTACGAGGGTCAGATATAGGCTAATCCTCCAAACTTTGATGCCCATGAAAAAGGGGACATTACAACCAAGGAAAGAAAAGAAAAGACACTAAAATGAGCTGAAATTTTATTGTATTGATCAAAAGTTTGGTTTCCAACCCTTAAAAATGTGATATCTTTACATATTTATAAGTTTCATTGGTAGGGAATAGGGAGAGTTTCCCCCCTGCTAGACCATATAGAACAAATCTACAAAGGAATATGAAGGGTCACATGATTTTACTTTTGAAATTATAATATTTCATTACTATTGAGCTAAAATTTGACTTACAAATGCATGTCATCCTTCATTTGGCGAGTCCTTCACCATCCTTTGCATGCTTCCCAAGCTCTTGGTCCTTATGTAAGTACAAATCAAATTTGTCCAATATTGTCTTACCAAGTCTTGAAATACACAAAATTCAAAGTATTATAAATTTTAAGCAACACCAAAAATATAAAGCACACTTGAATCCAAAAAATTCATATTAATCCTTTCACAATGCCATGAAATCATATTGAATTCCTTAAAAGGACAATAGAGTTTTCATTTTGGGCTATAGTTCTAAGGCCATTATTCATAGGCTCGAAATTGGTGTTTTAAGGTCCATTTGTAGTTTGGGCATGGAATTAGAGTTTTGATGTGGGCTTGGAAGTGGACATGACAAATCGAGATGGATAGGGTGGATAGGATGGGTTGAGTAGGGTAAGATAGGCTAGGCAAACACGACAAGCTAAGTAGGATAGGACAAGCTAGGTGGATAGGGCAAACAAGATAGGTTGAGATAGATAGGACTAGTTGATGGTGTTGTTTTGGACAAGATGGACTAAGTTGGGGTAGGTGGATAGGATTGGTCGGAACGATGGTGGGGTTTTGAATTTTTAGCACAATTTTGTAGTAACTATGAGGTGAACTAAAAACCTTGACCAAGGCAAAATGGTAGTATTTTAAGGTTTTCATGTAGTGACCGTGAGATGCATCAAAAACTCCAAGGCAAAAATGGTGGACTTTCAAGATTATGGTGTAATCTAGTAGTGACTGCAAAGAGGGCAAAAAACTTTGCCAAAATGGACTAGGCAAAGAGGATAGATTAGGCCAGATAAGGCGGACAACACGGTTTGAGATGGACATGATAGGTCAGATTGGCTAAATGGGCTAGATGTAAAGTTTTGGAGTTTTGGTGCTATCACACAGCAATTGTGAGGTGGACTAGAAACTCTAACCAAGGAAAAATGGTAGACTTTTTGGGTTTTCATGCAAATGCGTAGTGATTGCAAGATTGCTTTAAAAGTTCAATTTTCCACCTAGGGAAAAATGCAGAAAATTTCCAAAGGCCATAAATTTTGATTTGAGAAGTTGTTTGAACTCATTTTTTTTAGATTTAAGTCCTCGAGGAGAACCGCAATGGACCCGCTTGTGCTAGTATCAGACCATTTTGATTTTTTTTTGAGGGTTGAATTCCAACATCCAAGGCCTCTTAATTGCATTTTAATGATATTTTTCGACATTTTTCATATTTTTAACCCTCATGATTGTGTGTGTGAGCTTGAAGTTAGACTATCGACCTTGAGAATTACTTAGATTTGTAGAGGGTAAGGGATAGTTGTTAGGTCATTTCATAAATTTTAGATCCAAACTAAAGGTTCAAGCCCAACCCCTTGAAAATTGATAATCATGAAACAAATTAAAATTGGCATTATATCCACATAATTAGCTTCCCAAAAACACAATGAAAAAAATAAAAAAACAAATTTAAACAAATGGGGCATGTTGGAGAGGCTATAACACTTTTGAATTTGGGGATATATTATTGATGTCTTTCATATACAAATCAAAATTAGAGTTCAATACACATTATAGTGCAAAAAAAGAGTTCAATGCATATCAACTTGGAGTTTCAATACTAAAAAAAAACTATAAATTATAGTTTCAATATTCATAATTTTAAAACTTCTTCCATGAGTAAAGCAAAAAAAAGGCTAATGTTATGTAGGTGTCTTCAAAATGGATGGTCCTACTACAACTTCTCGTTGAGGAAAAATAGCATGTTCAATAGGAGCATTTTGTGAATGTGATGATGCCCTCATTGATGGCCTGCCTTCTCTTGAAATATACCGAACCAATTTTTTCACTTTTTTGATTACAGCAAGTTAAGCAATACACAATCGTTAGGGTTAGCACTAAACCAAACGATGCGGAATTCAACTCTACCCAAGAATGTACACCAGGATCCCGAGTTGGGCAAGGTGTGAACATATGGTCAGAGGATCTCAAAGCAAAACTTGATAAAGGAACTTTAACCAAGAATGCGCCGGAGGACGACGAGCATATGGTCAAAGGGTCTTAATACAATGTTGATATAAAGAACTCTAAACAAGAATGCGTTGGAGAACGACGAGCATGTGGTCAGAGGATCCCTACCAACTATTATGCTGAAATAGCTCGACGTCAAGAATGTGCTTTCCAAACCGTGATGGAGTTGGAGCTACCATATGACGGAGGTGCTAAATATTAAGATAAGATATAAAATGAAGAAGCAAGATTGCTGACAGTACTACTGTTCAACTTACAATATTTAGAGATTGCCTGTCAATAATCATAGAATAATGAAAGACTAATGGTGCTGCAATAAGTAAATAGTCTCCCCAAAGATCTCAACGATTTCCTACCCAAACCCAACTCAAACGACTGATATTATGCAAACTGATAAGACTGACCAGCAACTTGACAGACATAACCAGCAACATAGAATCCTACCAAAATGCTCATATCTCACTCATCTCTCAACCAAATGACCTCAAATCTGATGCAATGAACTCCTATGCCAAAGGCGACCAAGCTGCATACCAAAGACCACATTTAAACCCACGTATTTATTTAGCACGCTTCCCAATGCACTTCAAAGAGGGGCGGCCTGGCAAGAAGGGCAAATTTCTTATTTAAAATAAAGTTCTTCATAATAAAATCTGCAAATTGACACAAGGGGGTGCCCAGCATAGACAAAAGGAAATACTCAATACCCAAAACGATTCTTTTTGTATTATTTGACTTATGAACGAAAACGACATGCAGCTACACTAAAACAACAACTCTAGAATTTGATATAAAATGCTGAAAATCAGAACTACAAGCAAATAATGCAACAAGCAAACCTCACTACAAATTCTCTCACAAACTAACTAAGTTCTCCACTAGATGCTATCTCTCAAGCATGAAGTCGAGCCAAGGCTAGGAGGCATTCATTCCTCGAAGCAGTCCCAGAGCCATTCCGGCAGCATAACAATATTCTAGACATAAGATGACAAAAAGAAGAGCCTAGACCTCCTTTTATAATTTGTGAAGACCTCTCCGGAAGCTTCTAGAAACCCTAATCCATTTCCCTCTAAGAATGGCATCCTTTTTCCTCAAGCTTTGTTTGACCTTTTATTTAAATTCATCTCTTCAAAATAGGCGTCCCACTTAAAGTCTCAATTTTGACTTTAATAAATATAATATTATCTCCATGAGGTGCCACCCCTTAAAGACCACCTTTTAACACAACATTAAGTTATGAGACTAGGCCAAGGGGGTATCATAACATTAAAATATAACATTGATTTAAAGAAATGAACTTATCTCTCCAAAATGCATCCCAAGGCCAAAATTGAACAAACCAACCGAGTCGACTGAAGAGGAAAGTCAATTGTGCTGAGAATGACAGGACCACTGCCAAAAATAGAATTTACTAAAAATAGTAAATTCCTGAAGGTGCTTGGAATGTCAAGACAAACACATCACTGCGAAGCTCTCTGAAAACCCAAAGAGAATCCGCCATCCAATTATCAATTCACGAGCAATGGCAACCCTCAAAACACGAAACCCTAATTTCACCTTCCGAGTAGCCTACGGGTCTCCGGAATAGGCCAAAGGTCAACATAAAAGATCATGCTCGAGAAGGGGACATTACATCTCCCTCCTTTAATGTTGCCACTTCAACTTGCCATTTTGTTGCATCCCTCTATGTATCAACCATATCATTCTCAATTATCAATGGCTCCACATTATTAGCAACCCAATCAGAGTATGAATCAATGCCATTGAGGTCAAGCACCTTAGTTGTCTCCTGCTTCTCTACCTTCTTTGCATGGAATCAAAGGTTGTAATGTGTAAAGACAAGGCCATTTAAGTACTTTTGAGTCAATCTATTGTGCTTCTCTGTGTGAATGGCCTCAAAAACACTCTAATTGCACTCACAATTAGAAGCACTATAGGGTTGGGACAAAATGTAGATGGCATGACTTTGAAGATTAGGTGTTTTACCAAAATCTTCTCACCACAAATTTGCAAGGACAATATGTATAACTTTGTAAGAATTTTACTAAAATAAAAAGTTAAAAGTAAAACAATAATGAATAGACTAAATTAAATGTGTTTTTTAATTGGTTGTAGAGTGGCTCCCCTTCAATGCATAGAGAGGAAAAAAACCTCCTACCTGCACTCATACAAATTTGTAACTCATCATGTTCGTTGTTTCTAAGGTTGCCATTGGGGATCAACATCTCTATACACATGTTGAGGCCAACCAATAACCATCTTATCTGCTCCAAACAAATTGAAAATGAAAACTTAGGGTTCAAATAGTAGACAAAAACATGAATATGTTAGTGGAGTTGTTTGTTCCACCTCCACCTCTATAATGGGCTAGATGAGTTTACCTATACAAATGTTGAATCATCTGTTTAACATATACAAATGTTGAACCATCTCTTTAACCTTGTCCATGGCCTCATATATATATACCCTATAAGGTTTTTATTTCCCTCCAACAACCATATAACTCTAACCAATAGTTTTGACATCTAAAACAAGAGAGCATATGAGAATAAAATTAGAAAATTAAACTAAATCACAAATTGAAAATAAAAAAAATAACAGCAAATTAAAATATGAAAAATTTACAAAACTAATAAATTGTAACAATTATAAAATGAAAATTAAAAAATCAAAAACTTACTTTGAGGATCTCCACATTCTTGGAAAATGTATAACAAAAATTGGTGTTAATGACCCTCTCTGCTTCAGCCTTCTTGCAATAAATAGACTACAACTACCTTTTACTCACAAACATGTGCTTAGGGTTGGGCAATATGATTGTGGTACTCAGCAAGGTGATGAAATTTGTTGCAAACTGAGTGACTATTGGATGCACAAGCTCCTTATTGGTGTGCTACCTTATGAGATTTAGGAAGCATTTGCAGTTGTAGATATATTCTGTGACATTCCTTGCATCTTCAATCACAGTTTTTGCCCAACTAAGCTTCTTCATATCCTCAAGGAGAAGGTCAATGTAGTGGGCAACACAAGAAGTCCAAAACTAAGTAGGATGGCTTGATTCTCGCATTATACAAACACAAACATAGCTGCATTGTTCGTCACTACCTAGATAATGTTCTCCATCCACACTTAGATGACCACCTCATCCAATAAGTCACACAAGGTGTCGGTGTCTTTTATTTCACTGGAGGCATAAATTGACTTCAAGAACAATTGTCCTACTAAAGCCACAAGGAAGTTAACTAAGCTTTGGTTCTTGTCACATGCTCACTTGTCATATAGAATGGTGCAACTCTTCTTTTGCCAAGTGATTTTTTGATCATTTACTAGCAAGTTTGTGTTATTGACTACATATTGCAACAATGGCTTACTCAACTCATAACAGCTTGGTGCCTTGAACCCTTTACTTGCCATAGTCAATGGATTGACCAACAACTCCAAGTAAAGACTAATCACAATATTAAATGAAATGTTGTTGTAGTACTAAAAATTGACATATACCAACTTGATCTCATGTTGCAATTTTCTATTCCAAGTAGTACTTCCAATAAAAATTGCACACCAAGAGTGTTACAAGGAGCAAAACAATTGGAACTATGGCTACCCCCACTACCTAGTCCCCATATCCATGGCCCAATGGAAGAAGTAGAGGCCCCTATATTCCCCTTTGACCTTATATCACTAACACCTACCAATACCTTTGCTGCCCTCTTTTTTATTATTTTTTAACCATAAGATGCAAGCCAAGCTCTTGCCTCATTCTCAACCTCCTGAATTGCTTGTGTGCATGGCTCTACATCTTGGCAACAAATCCATGCAAGGTGGTATTTGAGGTGCTTTATGCCTCCTTTCATATCTGTCCCACAATAATTATAATTTGTCCCACACAATAATTATAAATTAATTGGTCACATGTTATACCTATTGTCTAATGTTTCCAACATAGGTCTCTAGGCTTGCGGTACCTTTGTCACTTGTGGATGCCATTTTCTTTTTGGAAAATGGGAATTTAACCAAAATCGTAACAAAACAAAAAAATGGAATAAATTGAACAAATACCTAGTAGAGCCTAATAAATAAATTACTAAAAAAGCCCAAGCATAAACTAATTACTAAAAAGTTATCCACCAAGTTTTTGGGATGGGAATAGGGGGACAAATTTCTAGGATGGCTTTTCTAGGTCTTTTTCTAAGGGATGTTAGGGGATAATTAAAAATCAAGTTATCGGTTCACCCCTATGGGCCCCCAAGTCTTGGTCTGATCCAACCTAGGTCAAGGGTTTGGGTTTGGTCCCTTGTGGGTTTGGATAGGGTCCAACCCTGCCAAACCCGGGTGGACCCATGAAGAATTTACACCCCTCACATGCCCAGACGACGAATTCACAATTTTTTTGACTTTTCTTTGAGAGAAAAATACTAAATAAAGCCACCCAACCCTAATTTATGAGTGACAAAACACATAATAGGCAAAAGAAAACTCATTTCTCATATTGTGAATGAAAAACAATTTATTTCCCTCCATTGCTGAACTTATTTTCTTGCTTTCCATTGCACGGATAGAGTTGAAGATTGATCGTTGAATGCTCGAAGCTAGTTGTTGTGCTATTCCTACACATTTGCAAGTGTTTGTTTGTTGCCAAGAAGATTGTAGAGGAAGATATCTTCAAAAGAGGTAGGTTTTTTGAAGCTTTTGTTTTTTTTTTCTAGATTTTTTTTACAAATGAACTCTCTTGTTTTGTTTTGAAGTTTTTGGTTTGTTTTCATTCTTCTAGTTCTAGGTATCTATAACACATGCTTAATTTTTTAAATTGAATTAACTAATAAGTTGTATTTATATATTATTTTTTTTCTTTTCAAATTTCATTAGTTTCAATTCTTTGAATGTTTTGTTTATTGAACTTGCTGCCTTAGGTATTACAATGACAATTGTTTCTAGCTCCACAAGACAATATCACTTCAAGATAGATCCAAACTCCCCCCTTTGGAAATATGTTGAAATGGTACAACTTCTAGGTGGTGGAGGTAATGTTTGGATTTGTGGTCATTGTAAAGTTAGATATTCGAGCTCATTCAGTTGAGTGAAAGGCCATTTGTGCAAGATCCTTGGACAAGGCATCAAATTCTGTCCAGGTGAAGATAATAAAGGCTTTCCAGAATTGCAAGTATTCACATATATTGAAGAGCAAGAAAAAGCAAACCAAGCAGTAGGCCATAGATCAAATCATCCTTTGTTAAAGAAAGGATCTCAAGAGATAAATCCCCTTACACTGCCTTCTCATTTTCAACCTACAAAGAGCCATCCATCTATGCCCATACTTGAAGAGTAACTTGTGGTCTCTACACATAAGAGATCAAAGGGATTGTTGGAAATGACATTTCAAAATGAAGCTAGAGAGATTGCCGATCAAGACATAGAAAGATGTGTCTATGCAAATGGATTGGCATTCAATGTTGTTCGCTCACCATATTGGTAAAAAATGGTGAAATCTATTAATGAGGCTCCAAAATGGTGTAATCTATTAATGAGGGCCTAGGTTTTGAGAATGTGTATAGCAGCTTATTAGATAAAGAGGTGAAATTTGTAGAGGACTCCTTGAAGCCCATAAAGGATTTGTGGATCAAAATAGGGGTGACCATTGTTTTTGATGGAAATAAAGATGCAAAAAATCGCTTATTGATCAATGTTATTGCAATGTCCCCTAAAGGGGAATATGTTTTTGAGAGCAATGGATTGTGAAGGAGAGGTGAAGGATGGTGCATTTATTGCTAACATTCTTTGTCAAGCTATTGATGAAGTGGGCCCTCAAAATGTTGTGCAAGTTATAACAGACAATGCAAAACATTGTAGGGCTGTTGGGTTATTGGTTGAGGAGCGATATTTACACACTTTTTGGCCAGCTTATGCTGCTCACTCTCTCAACCTAATGCTACAAAAAATTGGCAACAAAATTGATTGGATCAAACAGGTGTATGCTGAGGCCGAAGACATCCAAATGTTCATCACCAACCACTATATATCACAAGGCATATTTAGAACATTCTTGAAATTGGTGCCGTTGAAGGTAAGTTAAATAATAAACATGTTTCACTTTAGTAATATTTTTAATTTTAAAATTTTATTCTATAGATTTAAATTTTATTTTATTTTGACTTTCAAACAGGTTGTTGAGAACCGTTTTGCTTCCAACACAATTGTGTTGAGACGACTTGTGAAGGTTCATGAGGCACTCTCTAACATGACCATCGACCCTAATTGGTCCATATGGAGGCAATCTAGCACTGCAAGGGCAACAAAGGTTAAGTAAATGAGATCCTAGATGACATTTGGTGTGATCATGTTGAGTATCTCCTCAGTTTCATTGAGTCCATATTGAGCATGATCCATTATATTGACATGGATAGACTTTGCTTGGTTGAAGTATATGATGGCATTGTTTCAATCATAGTTGGAAAACTCGCCAGAAACTCGCGAGTTTTTTTGGAAAACTCTGCTGCTCAGCAAAAAGATCCCTACGGCTAGAATAAAGGCAATTTCGATTCATTTTTTGCCTCCACCAGTTGCTCTTCCTTAGCAAAAACACTCTTCCTTAGCTGCCCCGGGACCTTGCAAGGGGCGTTGCCCCTCAACCCCACTGGGAGCGTTGCCCCCAGACCCTCACGAGGGGCACTGCCCCTCAACCCCGTTGGGGGCATTGCCCCCAAACCCCCATGAGGGCCGCTGCCCCTCGACCTCGCTAGGGGCGTTGCCCCCAAACCCCCACAAGGGGTGTTGCCCCTTGACCCCATTAGGGGCATTTCCCTCAAACTCAGATTGAATTCATTTGGTTTTCTAGGTACTCTCCAAGTCCAAGTTTCCAAGTTTGCCTACAAGTCTTCATCTATAATATCGTCTAGTTCTACCTCTCCCCTAGTTTTCACTAAACATGGGAAGAGGAAGATATAAATTTGTAAAGTATATTAATATAGTATTTAATTTCAGTTTTACAAAAACAATTTGCTTTTTCATTTTGTTTCAGACTATCAGTATCAGCGCATTCCACATGAGGATGCCATTTTGTACCCAATTTGCTTTCAAATCAATCAAATACAACTAGACACAACTTGAAGTTCTATGTACTCTTTTATTGACTCATTGGATGCATATTATCATTGAATTTTGCAAAAAAACTGCGTTCTTAATGAAGCTTATGCAGTTTTTTAAGTTGCTAAGTTTTTTAGGCTTGCCGAGTACTTGCAATTGGCGAGTTTTCGAACTATGGTTTCAATGATTGAGAAAATGAAAGCCATCATCAATACAAAAGAGTAAGATCTTGAAGAAAAATTCTTCAAAGAACTACGCAAAATCATTGTAGAGAGATGGAACAAAATGACCACTCCATTTCATCTTCTTGCTTTTGCATTGAGTCCCAAATACTATAGTACTCAGCTCCTTTCTGTGACAAGAGCTGCCCCATATAAAGATGTTGAAGTGGCTCAAGGGTACAAGGCAACACTTTGTAGAATCTTCATTGATCGTGACCAACATGATGTAGTGAGGGCTGAGTTCATGGGTTTTGCATGCTCCAATGATCGTGGTCTTGATGCTCTTCGAGAGAAGTACATGGTCAATGCTCATAGTTGGTGGTACTTCCATGGCCAAGCATACACATACCTGCAACCTCTTGCAATCAAAATTTAATCCCAAGTAAGTTTTATAGTCAAAATCTATTATCTTTAATTTTATAATTTTATTTTTAAATTTAATTAGTTAAAATTTGTAACTCTTTAACTATCTAATTTGGTCTTAATAGGTTGCTAGTTCATCTTCATCTAAGAGGAATTGGAGCACATACTCCATCATCCACTCAATAAAGCACAATAGACTACATTCAAAAAAGGTAGTGTAATAACCCACTGTAATAAACCACCCTTATTATTTTCAAATTTTGCAACTTGTTAGCATTAGAAATATAATCAAGATAAGCAACTAATATTCAACTACCTTCCACTTTTTGATCACCCAGATCTCGATGTGGGCAAGGTGAGAGCATAGGGTGGTAAGGTTACAATGCTACGCTAATGAAATGAATTGCTTGTTCAATGGGGTGAGTATGAAATCTTCAAACATAAGGAAACATACACTTATTGAGTGGGAATTACAAATTGCAAGAAATGAAAGCATCAGGTGGCTAGCCGACCAAAACCACTTATGTAGTGGTATGCATAGCTAACATGAAAAGAGAATCATCCGCTTATTCAGCGGGCAATACATAAAACAAGGTTCATTCACTTATTCAGCCGGAATGGCACTTATTTAGTGGGGTTAGTATCCAAACTAGATAGAGCAAGATTACTAAATGGCACTACCAAGTTAGTATTACAATGAAGCTCAATACAAATGATACTAACAAGAATAATCCAGCTGCTCAAGAGATAGTAATATGAACTAACATGCAAATACCAACAACCCAATTGAAATGAGATGCCGAAAATGAAACCCAACAACACCAATGAGTTCCCCTTGCAAGAATAAAACAAGCATACCTTAATGTTGGCACCCAAGGGTCTCAATAAGGTCTGAAATGCAATTGTTTTAGGTCTGATAAGGGACAGTGCAGCACTGTTATGCTACAGCCGGCCAATCAAACCACTCAAAGTGCACACCAAACGTGAAAGGATCTGCCCCAATGCAAGATGTCAATATATATACCACTCCAACAACTCCACAACTCCCTCAACTGGACTGACAGGTCAAATTGCAGGTCTGATGTTCACCAACAGCAGGTCTGAAACTCTCCAAACAACAAGCTGGAAGTTGGCACCTCTTCCTAGAATGTCATCCAAACGCCATAGTATGCTTGCAAACTGTTTGTATGATCATGGAAGAGTTATGGTGCCACCAAATAGGTCCGAATTGACAAGGAGGGGCAGAAATGAACACATAGCCTGGCACTCCAAACCCCAAGTTGTACGGCCAGCAAGGAGGGATGACCAGCCCTCAAAATTCCAATCCTTCCTGAAAAAAATTGTAACTTCACCAATCAAGTCGTCCAAGTCTTCAAAAAACGACGGAACAATACCCACAAAATAGTTTGCAATCCTCCAGTCAGCATGAACAAAACAAATAGTACGGCCTAGGTTAGAAAGATGCAATCAACAAGCATGAATCACCAAACAAACCATTCCGAAAACTCTCCCAAGTTTTGTAAATTAGATGCCACACTAAAAGTCATAGTAACTAGAAAACATCGAAATGATCAAACCAAAATTTGATTACTCTACTTGTAAGCTCCATGGTGATTACTGAATACAATCACACCCAACCAGCTATGGATTATCTTCCAAATCTGAAACCACCAACCTAGAGAGGGTTTTCGTCTTCTAAAGATTTAGGAAAGAACTCTTAGGTTCCAATCCAACAACATAACATTGTCATCTTCAACATAACCCAAATGAGAGCAAATGTTGGGTTTATATAGTTTGGGCTCCAAACTTGAATTGTTTTTTCCCTCCAAAATGGGATGCCTCAGTTCATGGGAAATATTTTATTTTTCATTTTTCACCTTTACTTAGGCATCCCCCTTGTGAAATATAAGACCACCTTTTAAAACAACTTGTTGTCAATCCTAAACGTGGGGGTCCAAGGAGGGTCACTTTTAAACTTTATAACATAAGTCATAAAGGTTACCTTTTAAAAACTTAAGTGAATAATACGCCAAAACATTAGAACTTACCAAATTGCAACCGCCAGGCACTACCCAAATTGGAAACCATGCACTACACTGCTGCCAAGACCAGTTACCCAAAATAACACTTACTGAAAATAACATATTGCTAAAAATAGTAAGTGTGTCCAAATGCCAAATTGACCCAAATTGAGATGTCTTGAAACTTACTAAAAATATTAAGTACTAAAAATAGACATTGCTAAAAATAGCAATATTGCCCACAAAGGATCAGTGTGGTAGGGCTGGGCGCATGTATTTTTAAGGTGTAGCTGCATTATAAGTGGCAACTCCATCCTCCAGTCGTAGTTATTCCAGATTGCCATGAAGTTATTGGCTGTTGCTGGGCGCATAAGGAATGCTGGGCAGTCACTGTGGCTGGGTCGACTATCTTCAATACTTGCTAGACATTCCCTTATACCTGCACCAAAGCTGCAAGTTGTGCAGCCTCAGATAATCGCCATTTTTTCATAAGGTGTTGAACTATGCATGGCTATTATAAAGAGAGGAGACCATATCTAATATGTCTTGCGAGCTGTATAAAAGATAGTTTGGAAGTTAATATGAGCCTTTGAAAGGAGAAACAATTTTTTGTGCAATGTGAAGATTTTTTGTTTGTACCCTTGAAATCATTTTCTTCTAGGCTGGAACTCAGTTTGCTGAGTTGTGCAAATCTGACATCGTTTATTTGAATCATATATGTTTAGAAAGAGATAAAAAGAGATCATGGTTTCTCTTGAATAGTGATCACTGGGATAAGATCCCTTGGAGATACCAATTATTCTTTACAAGCTGGTTCATGCTAGGTGTGAAGAATTCTGAGTGTGACTTAGAAATGAAAGGAGAACTACAATTTCGACTGTGATTGGTTGGTCACATCGATACCATTCTCTATGTGCATGGACTGTGATGGTGCCTTGAGAGGTCTGGCCCTATATTGAATATGTTGGTTGCATAATGTATCTAAGAAATCTGTGTTAAGTAAATTATCTTTTGTTGTGCTGAGATTAGCACTTCCGAGAGCAGAAAAGCTGAAAGAAGATATATCAGAATCAATAAAGATAAGTTCTATTACTTCTTTATTTTGATCTTTTTTTATATTTGCTACATATTTCACTTATAGTTTGACTCTTATATTTAAACTACTATTAATCCTTTAAAATGCAGGATGAGATCGAGTTGCAAAATGGCTGCAACCAAATCAATTAAGAGATAAGTGCTTCATGTTCTTAATATTGTTCATGAATTCTTATATAGTCATTGGGATAGTAAATCTTGGATGATTCTAGTCTTGATATTTCTTTGGGATGGTTATAAACTGTTAGTAATCTCTCTCTAAAACGCTTCCAGGATGGATTAAGGAGCAAGAGGGTAATGAGAGATTGCACAAAGAGGAAGAGCTTCAAGCATCTTGTGAGGAAGTCATGCCGACCGAAGAAATGATCAAGC
The DNA here is from genome assembly GCA_007115665.2 of Sequoiadendron giganteum. Lineage (NCBI taxonomy): Eukaryota > Viridiplantae > Streptophyta > Pinopsida > Cupressales > Cupressaceae > Sequoiadendron > Sequoiadendron giganteum. The sequence goes on along the minus strand of CM021107.1, from coordinate 365,545,649 downwards.
TTGGAGTCATAGCTTGCAGCCATGGGATTGAGTTGATGGCTGGAGACATCTCTCGAAGATGAAGAACCTATTCAGGTTGTCATTATGATTAGTTACTTTGAAATCCAAGGATTCGAGGCTCGAGTTGAGAGCATGATCGAGAAAAGGATTGAGGTCTTGAGATCTATCAATGATAGGATTTCACTTCCGGAGGATTTCTTTGCAATCTTTGAGGCAGGGATCAAGAGGGAGTTTTTGTAACTCACTGAGAAGAAGTGAAGATTACTGTATTGCAAGGCTAGGTGCTAAATCCTTGGAGGACCTCTTCAACTGCTAAGATCAGAATTGCTCAAGACAGTCATTTGGATTTGACATTGGTAGCTCCGCAAACCTACTTTGAATAGAGTGATCTGGGATGAGGTCGAGGAGGACAATCTTGAACTCTCTATAGTATCAGAGGTGTGCGCGGGAAAACATTTCTCTAAGGCAAGCATTGCAGACAATCTTGGACGAAGAGGTCAGAAGGTTGATGCAAGTACTTGAAGATTCAAAGGGAGCCTACTGAACTTGAAGAAGATGGTGATCTAGTTGAGCCTCTGGAACCAATTGATGGCGAAGCATTGATCTTGGTTCTTTATGATCTATTTCTTACTGGAGAAGAACACCTCATTATCAGATGCAAGAAAGAGTTGGCTTCTGAATTTGAAATGAAGGATCTTGGTCCCATGCACTACTCCCTTGTTTTAGAAGTATGAGAGAAGCTAGATGAGATCATTCTGTGTCAAGGGAAGTATACTGTTGACATCTTGAAGAGATTTGGTATGATGGATTGCAAATCCATGTCTACGCCTATGGAGACCAACTTGCAGAAGCTAAAAGAGGCTGCAACTAACTTAGATCTAGTGGATCTCACTATGTACAAACAGTTGATTGGATCGTTGATGTATCTAGTCAATACTAGACCAGATATTTGCTATGTAGTGAGTGCACTTAGTCAGTTCATGTGTGAACCAAGGCAAATACATCTAGTTGCAGCAAAGCATATCCTAAGATACTTGTGTGGCATAGTTGGGTATGGCTTGAGATATTCTTCTGATGTGGACTTGGAGCTGCATGGACATTCTGATTTTGATTGGGCAGGGTGTGTTGCTGATCGAAAGAAAACCTCTGGATGTTGCTTTGGTTTGGGGTTTGCGATGATATTTAGGTGTAGCAGGAAGCAGTCCTCAGTGGTACTAAGCACAACTGAGGCTGAGTATATTGCAGCTTGTGTGGCAGCTCGAGAAGCGGTGTGGCTTCGGAAGCTCCTTGTAGGATTGTTTGGACAATCGATGAAGCTGATTGTCATTCATTGTGATAATCAAAGCTATGTAAAGCTTTTTGTCAATCCAATGTTTCATGACAAAACTAAACATGTTGAGATCAAATACCACTATATCTGAGATATGGTATTGATGAAAGCGATCCAGTTGAAGTACATCAGCACTGATGAGCAAATGACAGATATTCTCACGAAGCCTCTCTCTAGAGTAAAGTTTGTGTACTTTCGAGACAAGCTTGGTATTGTGGAGAATGAAGCCCTAGCTGAGAGGGAGTCTCAGTATCAGTGATCTTTTGTGATTTGCTTTAATGCATTTTCCTCTGAGACTAGGGAATTTGAGGTGTTAGCCTTTGTTAATGCATCTTTCACTGTGATGGAGAAATTTGAGGTGAAAGCCCTTGTTTCCACCCTCTGGGAGTAGCCATGGTGGATGTCATGTGTGTGACTCCATGACAACATCACGTGAGAGAGTTTGTGATGGTTTTCTTGTACTTGTGTTTATTCACTCTCTGGGAGTAGCCATGGTGAACATCACGATGAGGTGACGACATCACATTGAGTGATTCCGTGATGGGCACTTGTGCACATGTACCATACATGGGAGTAGCCATGATGGTTGATATCACGATGAGGTGATATGTTCCCCTCCACATATGGGTGTAGCCATTGTAGGAGTCATGTTGAGAGAGTCCATGACTTTGTGTATCGGAAGTATTCCTCCCTAGCTAAGAGGGAGTGTTGATGATTGTAGCTACGAGCTACATACTTCCGTCTTATTGTGAATAATAAATTCATATAGCCTAACGGCTATTCATTTATTGAATTAATCAAAGTGAAGAGGCGCTTCACTTGGTAACAATATTATCTTCTAATTGGGCCGACCTTCCTTGGAATTCGCATCATTTTAATTGTAATTATATTTCTTATATTGTGGCCGACCTTGTTCTTGAAGAGGTGCGACCTCTCCCACAAATTGTATTTATATAAGGTCAATTCCATCCATTTGATATCAAGCAAGTTCATTCATTCCTCCAAGTGCAAATTTCATTAAGAGCAGGTTGAAGGTTCTATAAGTGCAGATTTTGATATCAAGGAAGAGCAGATTGTTATCTGTCATTGCATCTAGAGTTGGTGCTAGATATTGGCCTTGTGATTGGCCTCATTGTAAAGTGAATTGTTACCATTATTATATATATAAGAGAGATCTTTGTTGCTGGGTTTTTCTCCCTCAAGTGGAGAGTTTTCCCAGGGTATCTTGTGGTGCTCATTGTCTTATGTGTTGCATTTTCTGATTGCTTTCATTTATGATCCTAAAACTAACAATGCATTTATTCACTGGAAAAAAGAAAAGTGGAAGTTTTGTTCCATAAAGAATGTGAACAAAGAAGAAAGATTATCATGGTAGAGCTGTGGAAGATGGTCCTAGAGGTACATCAGCTTCAGCTGATCCTGAAGATCGTCTCCCAATAGGTTGCAACTATTTGATTGCAACCTGGAGTTTGTAGATCTATTTTATATGCTATTTCATGTGGTGTTTTTAACTTTTTGGAATGTTTTCCCGTATTAGGTGTTAATTTTAGGATTAGAAATGCAATTAAGCAGAAAAACACAATCACAAAGAAGACAACACGGCAATTTATCCTGGGAAAACCCTCCTGCTCGAGGGAGAAAAACTCAACAATTTAGTCACTTATAAATCAGAAATAGAAGTGCAGAAATAGCACTCAAAATCAGGCCCTAGAAAGGCCGAATCTCATACAATGGATCTGCACTTGAAGATAGTGCGATTTCATTGAATACACAAATATTAACTCTTCTCCTTGATGCGAATCTGCTGCTTTTGAAAGCGAACCTGCTGCTGAAGGAATTCAAAATTGGAATGGAATGAATTGATGATAAATGTGGAGACTCTATCTCCCTTATATAGCAAGCTAGGCGAGTTCTCTTCTAGGGCCGACCTAGAAAATATAATATTTGTTTTACAATGCAAAGGCTAACTTGCCTTGAGTCAATTATCTTTAAGAGAAAATACCTCCCGCCGCTATAAAACACTAACATTAGGAATAGCTGTGCTTTTCAATTACATGTATTTTTCGACATGGCTCTTATTATTTGGAGTAGGAGTTAGGCTTTGATTATCCTATTAACTTCTATTGGGATGTACATACTTGTAATAAATGTCACTGTGAGTTCTTGAATAAGCGAATTATTGTTGTTGAATAAATATATTCTTTTTCTATTTTTTTCTCATGTTTTATGTGGATGTGAACGACACTTCCTTTCTTGAATCTGCAAGAAATATTAATGTGTTGAACCTGAATTCTTGTTTCTACAGGTTTGGATGTATGACAATACAAGTGGTAGAGCGGATGGTGCAGTTGAACAATTTCTTGCAAGAAAGGAAACTCTACAAGGCAATAAGGAGGCAAATGTATTAATTGTGGGTGGCAGGAATGGTTCGCTTGGGTAAGTGCTCAAAATCTAGAATCCTTGAACATCAGTTGCTGCTATCAACATTACTTTCCAAGAGAAATCTGGATGGATAAATTTTGAAAATATTTTTATATGCAATTGAGTAGATGGTTTCATATCAGAGAATATATGTAATTAGATCTGACTTTAGAGCTCCATGCACTACCTTTATATGCTTATTTGAATTGTGGGATCATGGGGATTCAATCTTCATTCATTTTTGAAATGGTTCATGGACAGTTAGACTGTTGTAGGCCCCTTCTTATAACTGGGAAACTTCCAATAGTAGAATGCCAGATTGTAGGCATTATCAGTATGAATATCGGATTCATAATTAACTGCTTCACTGGGAGGCATTTCTTGTCTGTGAAGCATATTCCTACTTAAAAGAGATAGATTGTGCCGTTTAATTGGCTTCTAGTCCTTTAAAGGTATGCTATTTTGAAGTCCTTTAAATTCCCAAAATTCTAAACATAATATCGGGCCAAAGTTATTGGTTGTCATCAACTCCAGTTATCTGGGCAGAATTCACTGAACTACCCTTCCCCTGCATTTTCATTTGCTGGTGATGATTATGATGCTGCATGCCACTAATCAGCTAGCTGTGATACAGTGGGAGAGATCTTATTTCTGGGATGTGAACTTCTTTTCCTTTGTCCTTAATAATATTACAGAAATGGTATGTAGAGCTAGTTATGCAATGCTAATTGTAAAATGTTATCCATAGAAGTCTTATAACTGAGACTGGGCAAACTAAAAATGCTTGGCAGCATGATTTGAAAATATGTGTAGATAAGAACCTTTCTGCAGACTCATTTATTGATATGATATTGGTATATAACTTCTATCTAAGCCTTTGGTTGATTCTATTATCCACTATTGTTTCACGGTCACCTGATGGATTTTTAATTTTTTATTAATGTGGTTGGTTTGTCAGTCTGCCATTTGTACCTCAGAGTCCTATGAACAGGGATTTCGAGAAGTCAAGAGAGATAATAAGTCAATCATTGCTATTACTGCATCACTTTGCAGTCCCCATTGTTCTAGAAAATGTATGTAACTGAGTAAATCCAACTCCTGTTGACATGGATATTCATGAGCTCAATTTTGTTCTACCTTCTTTGCTAAATTCTTGAAAATTTTGCATCTGTGCAGTTGCAGAGACTGTTGGTGAATTTTGGCTGGAGGATTTACAGAGCTCTGAGTGCTTTACAGAAATTTACCTATATCATTGTTTCTTAGGACTTCAATTAGTTAATTAAAGGGTTTGGCCTATGTTGAAATTTTTTAGTTATCTGCTAGAAAGTAGAAACTTCTGCTTTTGTTTTCTTTCAAAATATATTTGGTTAAATTCTATGATATAATTGCTTCAATCTTCTCGATTAATTTTTTATGCTTTTATTTTTGTTTTTGGATTGACATTATATGTTCTCAGACATTCTTTTTTTTCTGTTCATGGTAGTTGCCATCAGTTGGCTGTTAGGTTTTGTATATAAGAAGCAGATATGTATGGCTATTTGTCTCTTTTCTTTGAAACTATTATAGTCTTTGAATGTAATGTCCCCATTTCCTAGGCCAGTATCTTTTGCAGAGGTTAGTCCATCACTTGGTCCCCGTGGACTAACAGGGTGGTTAGGGGGCCCTTTGAGGGTGTTGCAGATTGGTTCAGTCAACCCTTTCAAGCTTAGTTAGTGTGCTCCCAGTTCAGTGTTTACCAGGGGTTTTCGCAGTGTACTTTCAGAGGCTTAGTCAGGGTTGTGGACCATACTAACTATTTATAGTAAGTCACTAGGGTCTCTGGTACGGTCAGTTGCCAGTGTTACTATTTTGGGTTGGGTGGTAGATGTATATCCTAGAGCTATATTAGTTATTAATGGTCCTATGCATTTAATATTAATAACGTTAAATAATAAAGATAAATTAAATAATCTAACTTTATGCATTATTAATAAATTAAAAAGGAATTTAAATTAAAAGGGGATATAAATTATTTTAAAAGAATACTTTATAATATAAAGTATGGCGCCCAAATTAAAAAGGGATGAACGGTGGGAAATAAAAGTAAATTAAAGGAAATGAATTTCAAATGCAATTTGGGTGTGGAGTTTGGGAAAATATAAAAGGGCATTGAGAGCTCATTTTGCACATTCATGTTGAAGAAGAATTTTTGATAAGGATTGTGTAGGAGGACTGGAGAGTCTAGAAATACTTAGCTTCACTGAGGACGAAAACCCTCGTGAAGAGACCGCTCGGTGTAGGAGTGAAAGATCTCCCAAGCCAGCTTGTAAACATTTCCATTTCAGGGGTTGTGCTCGTGCATCAATCAATTCATGAAGATTTCCTTATTTAGGGTTGCCAGGCAAGGGTTTGAAGATTTAACTGTTGCATATATTGAGATGCCATACTCAGAGGCATTCAAGGTTGGACGTGACATTACTTGCAGATTTGTGATGTTTCATCAATCAGTTTGGGGAGAAACTAAGATTATCATTCTAACATGAGTTATTGTGATATTTAGTATATTGTTATTTACTTCTCTTATTGGCGACCAGTTGCAAGGATTATATTGTATTACCATACTCAGTTTTAGACGGCCATGTTAATAAATAATTATATTAATTAAATAAATGTTGTAGTCGGCCGTACTAGGAAAAGATAATAATAGTTTAAATAATACATGCACAATTTAAAGTAAAAGTTGGATTAGTTGTCGAGTGGGTAGTTACGAAGAGTTGCCGACGGTTGGTATCTCAACCAACCTCGGCCATCTAAATATGTATCTTGTCATTTGTAGTTGGACACAGACAATTGCTATGTACTATTGATATACTTCATGAATGAAATCAATCCATTTTGCTGTGCAATTACTATTACGATTGTTCTGTGATTCATATTCTAGTACATGCATTATGTTGTGAATTATTCTTGTTTACTCCCGTAGTACGTTGAATACTACCCAGTGAGTAAACATTTGGCCCCGTTGCCTAAGTGGACCAAGGAAATCACTCGGCGGTGAGATGGAAGCATAATGGGTCGACTGACGGAAGAGCCTATGGAAACTAATGAAGAAAGAGAGGACGAGTTGACACAAGATTTGGTAAATTTGTGGAATATATCACTAAGAGATCACGTACAGAGGGAAGCCCTCAGGCGAGAGATCGCTGAGGCAGTTATCTAGGATAGATTGGAAGTGAACGATGAGGTTGACCATCTCCTCAACTGTCTGTCAAGACTGTTGGCCTGCCATTTCATCATTCTACAAGACCTTTGAGCGAAGGAGGATCAAGAATGCCGAAGGAAACAAATATTGCAGTGGTACAAAGAACGAACCAAACGGGAAGAGGAGGAATGAGACACTAGCTGGAGACATATTCTTGGTAACCGACAATGATCGCGTGAACAATTTTTAATGCCCGTACAACCTAACAAAGACAAGAACCTAGTACCAATCGGGCACGAAACTCAAAAGAAGTTTCGTCGATCACTCAGGCTACAGGAGCAAGAAAATCGGCGACGAAGACTAAGGCAAGTTGATAAAGAATTTAATGAAGATCTAATTGAAATAAACCAAAGTATTAAAAGAGCACATGAGAATCTTGAGGAAAGAGACTGATCCATCGGTAGAGCACATCAAAATTTTGTTGAGGGGAGGGATGAAAGACCCTTCAGCACTCAGTACGTAGAAAGGTACAAAATAAGTGAAAATGAAAATGAATTAAGTAAAGAACTTGATAGTAGCATCCAACGCATTCGACACTTGTCCATAATGGACGACAACGAAGGGCTGAGGACCGAAAGATTTGAGCCCAAGATCCTAGGGCAGAGGGAGTACCGGAGTGAACCCCAAGAGACTCGAGTTGTCGAGGATGCTAACGAAGGACATGGGAGAGACTTGTATGTGGCCGAGAGTGCAAGTGAAGCACCAAACTGTAGGGGGAAAATTGGTCCAGTCAAGTCCAATACACAAGGAGGGTATTGGGGCAAGATGGTGACTTCGCCAGCTGAGCAGCAGAAATTGCCGAAGTTTATGGGGAATGGGTTAGAAGATCCAGTATGCCATTGCAAGACATGCAAAACAATTTGGATAGCCAATTGATAGGACAATCCAGATCATTGGTTGAAAGCATTTCCAGCAACACTAAGAGACCGTGCCATTGACTGGTACTCATAATTGGACCAAGTACAGAGGGCATCATGGAGATTACTTAAGCAAGCATTCCAAAATGAGTTCAAACTCTTGAGGGATGGCAGTGAGATTGTAGTAGGAATCTACACTACAAAGCAGGGGAAGCACGAGAATGTGCGCACATACAATCGACGACTCAAAGACTTGTTGGGAAAATTGGAGGTTTCGCTGACCGGCAAGCTAAGAAAGCGATGGTTCATCGAAGGCTTACTTCCGTCATTGAGGAAGAAGATGAAAGTCGTGCCTTCGTCGTCGTACACTAAAGCGTACAATCGGGCGATGGATATAGAAAGTGAAAACAAAACATCCTCCCGAGGGAAAAAGAAGAAGGACGACGAGGAGAGTACGGACGATAGCGATGGGGAATCCAAGACCGTACAAGCACTCAGGAAAGATATGATGCGAACGATGAAAGAATTGAAGGACGACAAAGAAAGTACGAGGGAAGCACGAGAACTATGGTGTACAAAGTGCAATGGGGAAGGTCACACAAAAGCGAACTGCCCGAGGAAGCTGTTCTGCGATATTTGCCAAGTGATGGGACATTCCATGAAGGAATGCCCATACAATCTGAAAGCAAAGCAAGGGGTACACAAGTACTCTTCACTCAAGGAGAACCATCAACACCGCCAAACACACCACCAAAGCCCCAGTACAGTAGCAATGTATCCCCTGGAGGTTACCAAAGCAATAGAAGTTCGAGAAACAAGATACAGTATGATGGTAAAAGAAGGCCCCATGATATAATCTCAGAAGTGCAGCGAATGGGGCTACTTCGCCAGGGACTGCCAGAACAGTCAAGGTTCGGGAGGAAGATTGTGTAAGTGGTGTGGACTAGGCGACCATGAAGACAATGAATGCCATAAGCAAAAGGGTATCCACATGCTGGAAGTAGAAGAACAAGAGGTACTGGCGATCACTAGAGGGCAAGCGAAGAAGGCAACCTACCCAGATCTACGTACGAAAAAACAAAGGATGAAGGAAGCAAAGGCTGAAGTGGAATTGGCGATGGCGATGACGAAGGAAAACAAAACAAAGAAAATCATAACCTCTCGATGATAGGAGGCGGAAACGAACATCGTACGACAGGTATTGCAGACCACCGTACTGATAAAAGTAACTGACCTTCTCCAGACTCTACCGCAGTTGGGATTGACAATGACAAACATCGTTGTGGATGGAAAGCAACCGCGATCAAACGACTGAAGGCAAGAATTGGTACCAAAACCGCCACCGTACGGTGAACAAACCATTGACCCCATTCTGCTCACAACAAACATTGGGAAGATGCTAGCAGTTGTGCAGATGGAGATCAAAGGGAATATCTTGACAAATACTATTGTCGACGGAGGATCAAGATTAAACGTACTACCTGAAGACACATGGAAGAGCCTAAGCCAACAGTTTGGCCATCGACATTCCAACTCGTTGGTGCCGATCAACATGGTATCAAGCTGTTGGGAATGCTGATGGCGCAGAAGGTGACGATCGGTACATAATCGTTTTTGTTAAATTTTGTCGCCATCCCATTATAGAGGAAAGCGTACGATGCACTACTTGGGAGAGGATGGCTGATAGCCAACAAGGCAATCATAATTGGAAGAGGGACACACTCTTGATCAAGAGCAATGGGCAGAAGTACGTCATTGACTTGAAGAACCAGGCTGTGCGCGAAGAATTGGCTTTCTCCAGATCAGAATCGAACGGAAGAGAGTTAGATGTTGACGAAGGAAGGAAGACGATGGAACCTAACGCCGAGGGTGTACTTGAACTCGAGAGTTGTGAAGTGTTTCACCGAGAGTGTAACATGCTACAGATTGGGGAAATCAAGAAAAGAGAGAAGAGCATGTCCAACCAGACAATTCTGGTCGAGTACAGGCAAACACTTCCGAGCAAGTATGAAGAGTATCAAAACTGGGTGATACATCAGTTGACAAGTTGGAATGTGACAAAGTACGAGGTAGTGAGGGAAAGTCAGAAAAAAGAGATGAAGAGAAAAAAGAGACGAGGAGAGAGAAAATGAAGATGAAAATTATTGAAGGCAAAAAATGAATAAGAAGTGTTGAAAATTGAAAAAATGAAAGTAAAAGAGTTAGAAAATAGAAAAAAGGAGGAAAGTGGAAAAAATGAAAAGAAGAAAGAAAAAATCCAAAAAATAAAGGAAGAGTTGGAAGGAAAAAATGAAAAAAATAAAGGAGAGGTAAAAGCTGGAAAAGGAAAAAAGGAAAAATTAGAAAAAAAGAAAATAAAAGGAGGAAAAATAAAACTTGAAGAAGGTAGTCGAGATAATAGAAAAAGGAGTTTATTAAAGTTCAAGTTGGGAAAAATAAAAATAAAAAAGTGCATAAGTTGTATGCCATATGAAACAAGAAGGAAGGCCGAGAGTTAGTGGTACGCCAAGATCATTTGAGCACTAAAAATCTCGTACGAGTCATTAAAATAAAGGCTATATGCGAGATCATCAGGAGGGAGCAATCCATCGTATGAGTTAAACAAGGGAGAAAGTCTGTACGATTGGCAGAAGGCAAGGAATTTGTACGAGCAAGCAATTGGCAAGTTGCTCAAGACAAAAAGCACAAGTTTGTACGAGGAAGAGAATATACCAGGGGAGGGCAAAGAAAGGCCGTACGAGTGCAAGAAAAGAAGTCCGTACGGCCCCAAGGAGAGAAGGTCGTACGGTTCCAAAAGGAGAACACTGCATGGTTCCACGTGAAAAGAAAAATAAAGTTGCGAGTGCCAAGTCGCCAGGATTATATCACATCAGATATCAAACTCTTTACTAGCAAAGCCGTACCATTCATTGAAGGTAGCAAGTAGGAGAAAGCTGTACGGAATAGGCAAAAGAGGGCCATACGGAATCATCAAGAGATAACCGTACCATCTATTGAATTCAACAAAGGGAGAAATGAGCAAGCCGTACAAGTAAGATTCGCATCAAGTACAAGCAAAATAAATAACAACGTGGGAACTAGGAAAAGGGTCGTACTACCAAGAAGGGCAAAAGTGGCAATAGGAGTGAGATCGAACATGCCAAAATGTGTAATTTTGGGCTTGGTCAACAATATTTGGAATCTCGTGAAAATTCATGGAAATGATGTGCACGATGGAGTTTTGTATGGGTTTCAAAGTGGTAAATTGGGATCCTGCGAGGGGCGCTACTCCTCGACTTCACTGGGGGCGCTGCCCCCAGATCCCTGCAAGGGGCATTGCCCTTTGACCCTGCTGGGGGCGCTGTCCCTAGACCCTTGCAAGGGGCGCTGCCCCTTGACGTTGTTGGGGGCGTTGCCCCCAGACCCTCATCAGATTTATTGGAATTGCCAAATTGCAGTGCAACCAACCATCATAGTATAGTCGTAGGAGCAATTGGCTGTCGAGCAGACAAGAGTTACAGCTCTCGAGGAGAAGTTGGCGGAGAGGAACAGAGTATTGGATGAGTGTGACAGTCAGTTGGTAGAGAAGGATCAGCTATTGACAGAGAAGGATATCCAGGTGGCTGATGTGCAACGCCCTTCAACAGAGAGGGAGAGTCAAGTACAGGAAAAGGACGAGGAGTGGGCTACCACCAAGCAGGAGCTCGAGCTATCACTTTTGATTTTCAGTCGTTTGGAAGACGACTACTTTGTGGGGGGGATGATGTAGACAATCATGTTAATAAATAATTATATTAATTAAATAAATGTTGTAGTCGGCCGTACTAGGAATAGATAATAATAGTTTAAATAATACATGCACAATTTAAAGTAAAAGTTGGATTAGTTGTCGGGCGGGTAGTTACGAAGAGTTGCCGACAGTTGCTATCTCAACCAACCTCAACCATCTATATATGTATCTTGTCATTTGTAGTCGGACACGGACAATTGCTATATACTGTTGATAGACTTCATGAATGAAATCAATCCATTGTGTTGTGCAATTACTATTACGATTGTTCTGTGATTCATATTCTAATACATGCATTATGTTGTGAATAATTCTCGTTTACTCTCGTAGTACGCTGAATACTACGCAGTGAGTAAACATCAGTCTTGGCGTAGGGTATTTAAAGTGATTGTTGCTGATGCTATTCTTGGATGACTGGAAGAAAGATATTCATTGCTAAGTTTGTATCATGGCTCCCATAACTGGGTACGACCTTTTAGCGTACAACCCGAAGCATTTAGGGAGAAAGGACGTGAGCCTTTTGCTCGTCTTTGGGGGTTACTTAGTACAAAGAGGTCTTGTAAATTGTTGCGTAGGGGTTAAAGGCAGATTAAGAGGGTTGTTGGAGCTTTTGGACTCATTCATGGGTCCTTTCCTTTGATTGAAGAAGTTGTCTGGTGGTCGTGGGACTCTCCTATGTCTGCAATCACTTCCCAGGCGCTAAGTATTTGCTGTCTTGGCGTGGGAGTCCACTATGTGAAAAAAGGACTCCTAGGCGTGACTTCTATAGGTGAACAGCTCCACGTTGAATTTCCCATCTTTCATATTTGTTAGAAGTTTCATTCTATTAGTTGTGGCAATATTTGGAGGGGTAATTAACCTATTGCAAGTTGTAATCTGGAGTTGGATGTGGGCATCATTCAGAGCTTCATCACCTCATAGGGTGCTGCTATATATCGCAGGCCAGGCGTGGTAGTCCCAAGTGTGAATTTCAAAGTTATAATAGTTGTTCATTGTTATGCACAAATTAGAATATTATTTAAATGTAATTTGTTTACTGCTGTGCATAGCCCAAATCATATTTGGCAGACACTGAGTTTTTGGCGAGTCTCAAAAAACTGGCAAGGATTTTTGGAAAAAGAGTTTTTGACTTTAACTCACAAAGTCTTTTTGACGAGTTTTGATAAGTTTTTCATGAAAACTCGCCGAGTTTGGGCGAGTACTCGCCAAAAACTTGGCGAGTTCATGAAAAAGACTCGTTGTTCTAAGTATAACAAGGGTCCGCGACCAAAAAGTGCATTTCATAATGAAAAAAATGTTGGAGTTTTTTTGTCGAGTTTTAGTCGAGTTTTCTCCAAGTTTTTGCTGACTCGTTAATTTTGGGCTTGTGAGTTTTTGTCGAGTCTGAGTTTTCCAACTATGGGCTAGATTGCCATTTATTTATAAGGTCATCCATTATCATTACTCAGTCTGAATGTAAATGGGGCTGTAGCCTTTCTCAGCATATATATATTTGCAACTTAGTCATTTAGTGTTGCTTGAGGGTGAGATTCTCAATATGAAATTTGTCCATGCATTTTGAATATATATATATATAGTGATGTTCTTATGCAATGAAATGATGGAAGTTTGACGAAATGAAACCATATGTCAAATTGGAAAACTAGTTGCCGAATTTTAGTTAAACAAGGGGAAACTTCAGTGGTATCAGAGCTTAGTTTTTCCTACCAGCCTAAGGGGTTAGAGGGATTATCAAAAAGGGAATTGCTTGTGGAGGTCCAACACTCATTAATCTCTTTCAGTTATTAGAAGCAAGAGTAAAAGATGACTATAGATAAATCTATGTTTGAGCTGATGCAGGAAATGTACATGCTAATGAAGGACCTTGATATGAAAAAGGCATATTTAAGGATGGTTACAAAACCAAAATGTTTGGACAAGGAAGATGAATTGCTTCAATGTGACTTGCAGCCTATAGGTGATCATGGGGAAGATAAAAATCGGTCAACATACATGGAGGTTGACAAATTAGAAAATCAGTCATCAATTGCAGCCACATCTGAGGAAAAAGCTTCATTTGAAGGTGCAAAATTCAGTCATGGGAAGGATGTTGCAGCAGGCAATGAGATTAGTTTTCAGTATGATACACTCCATGGTTTAGTGCCTATTGATGGGTACAGTGTGAGTAGGAATGATGGAACCTTCAAATCAGATAATGATGATGGTTCCACATTTAATCTCAACGATGAGGTTACAGGTGGTGTTTGGTTTGAGCCTCAAGCCAAGCCTATGGAGGGGAGTGACTGTCATGATGCTTGTGTTGGGGGGTTGGAAAATAATTCATTCACAGAGGCATTTAATCATGAGGAGGCCATGGATCACACCGTTCCTGAACAAAGCGATTAGCATTTCAGCACTCGGGATTAGGGAATGATTATTTCTACATATGACGTGGATCTTGTTTGGGATGGATCTACTATTGACCATACTACTGTCCTAACTTCTTCTACACAATTGTGCATGAGGGATGGCATTGTTGACACTGTTGGTGTTGAAACCAACCTTGAAAAAAAACCTGATTTAGTGTTGCATGGTGCTGATCCTAAATCAAAAAATTGCATAAGGATGATGGGTCTCAGGAGTCCAATCGGTTGGCAGGACAGTTGAAGGTGAGTGAAGACCAGATTGGTGTAGCCATCAGACATTTTGATGACACTCCCATGATGATGGTCAAACGTTGTTGGAGGTCTTTAGGAGAACATATGGACCCTTATGGAGAATTTCCCCTTTCAGATTCATAGATGCTTAGAGAAGTGATAGTAGGGATGAAGACCAATTGCATACAACTACTCTTTGATAGAGATCAGCTACTCATGCTTGGTTAGATCTATTATGATGCACTTAAGGGGAAAGAAAGGGAAGTGGATAAGCTTACTGATGATCTTATTGTCATTGAGGATTCTTTGAAGAGCACTCAAAAGGCCCTTCAAGAATTAGAGATTTAGATTGATGAGCTCTGTGAGGAGTTGAGCTTTGTTCAATCTTCTTCATCCACAACAGATATCTAGTCTTCTATGGTTGTTAAGACATTGGTGGATGGTAGTGGTACTCATGGTATGAGGGGAGAACCCTTAACAATGGTCGAGCACGAGGAGGTTTGAGGTTTGCATGGACCTGAAGGTAGGAATGATTATGAGATTACTGAGTTTTCACCTAGCTTGCACCATAGTGATCATGAGTTACCTTTGGGGGAGAGCCAATTGAGGGCTCAAGGTATAGATACGATAGAGGTAGAGATGCATACACTGCATGGACTTGCCAATAGTGAGGTGCATGTATCCACCTGTGACAGGAGCTCCAGTCTCTACGTTGGCGAGGTAGAGATTGATATTGGTGAGTCTTGTGCCGAGGAGGTAGTCTTGTGTGACTAGTGTGTTGGATCATCAAATTGTTCTGTCATATTGGCATGAGGATTGCAGGGCGTCTACTAGTGGGGGCATGTCTGCTACATCTATTAGCAAATCAGGTAATGCTTTGGTCGAGGTTGATGGTAGGCATGAGCCTAGTGTCATAGGGACTCAAGGGACAATTGAAGGTTACCGAGGATAAGGTTGTCCAAACCTTAACTCGTTTTGACAACACATACAAGTTTGTGGAGTACCTCTTGTGGTCAACACAATTAGAGGAAAGGTAGATAGGGATGGTAGCTGGGACTTCTGTAGCTAGTCTATGAACTATCAAGCATGTCCTAGAGTGGATGAAATCAGAATACCTCCAGTTGCTTTCAGACAGGGACTGTGCTATCGGGTTTGTAGAGACGACTTGCAAAACAACTACCAAGCCTACCCTTCTGGATCAAAGATGTGAACCACCTCCTGATTCAAGTGATGAGAGTGACGAGGCGTGGGTTCCCAACGATTATGCAAGTCTACCATTGGTGCAAGCAGGCACATTCCACCTTGACTACATAATGAGGAGTGCTCATCACTTCTCTTTCAGTCCACATAGATGATTTGATGGTGCATAACTGTGGGTTGGCTTAGGATTCATATCATCCATTTTGGGATGGAGTGTTTCCATCTTCGGAAGATGGAACTAGGACTTGCGTGATTTTGACTCTATTGCTTTCAGATGGTTGTTTACAGGGATAGGGGTTAGAGTTTCATAATGTAGACATCTCCTTGGTAGTGAGTGCAACTTCCTTGTTTTAGGGATGTCTGTTGGAGGCCCTTACCCATATGTGGCATACACTTGGGAAGACAAGGATACAGGGGAGTTGTGTGTTCAATGGGCATGATGGCATTGATGGACTAGCCCGCAGTGACAGAGTTTTACTCCATATTTTGATAGGAGACAACTGTCCTCCATGGGACGAGGGTTTCATTCATAATTTTTGGAGGACATCAGCTGTACAGGAGTTTGGAGGATAGTTGCATCATCTCCTCGTCATGGGTGAGTAGCATAGGGATGACTCTATCACCCTATGACCTCGACACAATAATTTGCATCCCCATAGGTCGACCTTATAGTCTTGAGGGTGCCGATTTGTCCCACATCAACAACCTAAGAGGAGCAGTTACACATCTTTCGACACCTATGAGGGGTAGTCATCACATCCATAGGAGGTTTGCAGAGATGGGAGTGAGGTGTTGTGATGCTGGCACTTCGAGTTACCTCCATCTTCTCATGTTTGATGGATGCAAGGGTCTGATGTGTTGGGATGCAGGTGGTGGTAGGTTTGGCACATTAGATCGACTGGATCTCGATGTGTTGCTTCACCACTCTCAGCATGGTGAAGAATATATTAGAGTAGTGCAATGGAAGTCAACGGGTGTTGAGTATGGTAGACTTCTAGTTGGGATGAGGTATCTTGGATTCACTATGCTTGGTAGATTGCTTCTTTTTCAGAGAGTGACCAACAAAGCTACCAAGTTTAGCTCTATCATTATCCAGTGGATGCAGTGGGGTGTTGGTAGAGCATTCTACAGACTGATTTGGGATTTCGACATTCAGGTGTTAGGCCAGGGTGTTTAGGTGAGGATTGCTTGGGGACAATCAATCATGGGGAGGGCGGATTGTAATGTCCCCTTTTCCTAGGCTAGTATCTTTTGCAGAGGTTAGTCCATCACTTGGTCCCCGTGGACTAATAGGGTGGTTAGGGGTCCCTATGAGGGCGTTGTAGACTAGTTTAGTCAACCCTTTTGAGCTTAGTTAGTGTGTTCCCAACTTAGTGTTTACCAGTGGTTCTTGCAGTGTGCTTTCAGAGGCTTAGTCAAGCTTGTGGATCATACTTACTATTTATAGTAAGTCACTAGGGTCTCTAGTACAGTCAATTGCCAATGTTACTATTTTGGGCTGGGTGGTAGATGTATATCGCGGAGTTATATTGGTTATTAATGGTCCTATGCATTTAATATTAATAACGTCAAATAATAAAGTTAAATTAAATAATTTACCTTTATGCGTGATTAATAAATTAAAAAGGACTTTAAATTAAAAGGGGATATAAGTTATTTTAAAAGAATACTTTATAATATAAAGTATGGTGCCCAAATTAAAAAGGGATGAATGGCAGGAAATAAGAGTAAGTTAAATGAAATGAATTTCAAATGCAATTTGGGCGTGGAGATTGGGAAAATATAAAAGGGCATTGAGAGCTCATTTTGAACATTCATGTTGAAGAACTTTTGAAAAGGGTTTTGTAGGAGAACTGGAGAGTTTGGAAACAATCAACTTCACCCAGGACAAAAACCTGTGAGGAGATAGCTCGGTGCAGGGGTTGTTCTCGTGCATCAACGAATTTAGGAAGATCCTTATTCAGGGTTGCCATGCAAGGGTTTGAAGATTTAACTGTTGCATATACCTGAATGCCATACTTAGAGGCATTCAATGTTGGACATGACATTACCTGCAGATTTGTGATGTTTCATCAATCCGTTTGGACAGAAACTGAGATTAGCATTCTAACCTTAGGAGTTATTGTGATATTGAGTATACTGTTATTTACTTTGTTATTGGCGACCAGTTGCAAGGATTATATTCTATTACCATACTCAGTTTTGAAGTAGGGTATTTGAAGATATTGTTGTTGCTAGTATTCTTGGACGACTAGAAGAAAGATATTCATTGCTAGGTTTGCATCATGGCTCCCATAACTGGCTACTACCTTTCACCGTAAACTCAAAGCACTTAGGGAGAAAGGACGTATATTCATTGCTAAGTTTGCATCATGGCTCCCATAACTGGCTACTACCTTTCACGCCTTGTGACAATCCTTGGGGGTTACTTAATACAAACAGGTCTGGTAAACTGTTTTTGCAGGGGTTAAAGGTAGATTAAGAGGGTCGCTGGAGCATTTGGACTCAGTCGTGGGTCCTTTCCTTTGATCGAGGAAGTTGTATGGTGGTCGTGGGACTCCCTTATGCCTGCAATATCACTTCCCAGGCACTAAGTATCAACTGTCTTGGCGTGGGAGTTTGTTGTGTGAAGAAAGGACTCTTGGGCATGACTTTTGTAGGTTAACGACTCCACGTTCAGTTGGCCATCTTTTATATCTGTCAGGGGTTTCATTGTATTAGTTGTGGCAATATCTGGAGGGCAACTAACCTATTCCAAGTTGTAATCTAGAGCTGGACATGGGCATCATTCAAAGCTTCATCACCTCATAGGGTGCTGCTATCTATCTCAGGCCAGGCGTGGTAGACCCAGGTTGGAATATAAATGTTATAACAGCTGTTCCTTGTTATGCATAGGTTATAATATAATTTAAATGTAATTTGTTCACTATTGTGCATAACCCAGATTGCCATTTATTTATAAGTTTGTTCATTATCATTGCTCAGTCTGAATGTAAATGGGACTATAGCCTTTATCAGTATATATATCTTTGCAACTTAGTCATTTAGCATTGCTTGAGGGTGAGATTCTCAATATGAAATATGTCCATGCATTTTGAATATATATATTGTGATGTTGTTATGCAATGAAATGCTGTAAGTTTTGTGAAAAGATTTTTGGATTAAAACTGTGTGCCAATTTTTACATCGATGTCCTTTCCTCGATGTCCTCATCAAAGAAGTAGATGGGTCCTAATCTCAAACTGTGTTCCGTAAATCAACCCACACTGACTTATACCTTCACTCATCTTCCCACCATCACTCTAGCCAAAAAGTTGGGGTTCTCAAAACCTTAGCCTCTATAGCTCTCATGATTTGTGATGATGAGCACATAGACCAAGAGCTAGCCCACCTCTCTCCTGTTTTATAGAAAGGAGCACATCAACAAGGCTGTTAATCAAGCCAAAGCCCGAATCTCCCGCCATCCCATAACCCTCAACCATTGACCCCTTCCTTCAGCTACCCTTCCCTTCATTGAGGGTGTCTCAAATAAAATTGCCAAGATCTTTCACAAAAAGGGTCTCTTTTGCACTTTCAAACCTTTCTTCACCATTAGAAATCACATCCCTTCCCCCAAGGACCCTTTAGACTTATTCCTCAACTCAGGTGTTTATAAAGTGAGTTGTTCGTGTGGCCTCCCTTACATAGGGGAAATGGGTCGTTCTATTAGCACAAGAATCAAAGAGCATGCTGTTGACCTCAGACACGAACGCGTCTTAAAATCAGCCTTTGCTGAGCACTCTTCCAAGACCAAGCATCACTTTGCCCTTGAAAGCCCTCAAATCCTTTTCAAAGAAGACAACTTCTTCAAAAGGAAGCTCAAAGAGTCCATTGGTATCCTTAATCACCCCTCCAACCTCAACCGAGATGGCGGTTAGAATTTATGTTTGTCCTAGAAACCCCTTTTAACCAATATTCATGATCCCTCGCCTTAATCCTGTTTTTGTCCCTCCTCCCTCTTGTCCTTTGTTCCCTCTTTTTCTTGCTCCTTCCTTCCAGCCTCGTCTCATCTTAGTGCCTCGTCGTTCTCTCTTTTGGTTTCTTGTCTTCTCTCTTTTTCTCATCCCTTGTTTTTGTTATTCTCAACTCTATTAATGCTTTAGTTTACTTGTCCTTTTCCTTTTTGTATTAGATTGCATTGTTTTGTTTCCTTCTTGTATTGTTGTCATTATGCATCTCTCATTAATTTATTCTAATTCTTATGGTTATATTTTCTTTCGTTTTCTTCTTGCTATGGATTATTTTATCTAGTTTGTGATGATTGTGTATTTTTATTTCCTTTTTGTTTTCCTTAATGCAATTCTCTTTTTATGGTTTTCTTTCCCTTCTGGTCTTGTGCATTTTGTAATCTAACTCATCGTTTTTAATGTTTTGTTTCTTATTAGGTATTTTAATTAACCTATTGGCTTTAAAATTTCATTACTCTTCATTATGTAATATAATTATTATTGTGTTCTCTTTTTGTATTAGATTGCATTTTGTCCTTGCTCTTTTGTTTGAATGTGCATAATGTATCCTTTTATAACAATATATATTTGCTAATGGATTTTATCCTTATATTATTGTCCTTCTAATATTGCTATTAGTTTCATTAATATAATGACAATAAATACATATCATTATCTTCTAATTTTGTTTAAATCAAAAGGAAAAATATTTGCATTTTGCCCTTGCTCTTTTGTTTGAATTTGCATTATGTATTTGTTTCTATTAGTTTCGTTAATATGTATTTATTTAATCTTTGCTAATATATAGAAGGATCATAATTCTATAAATTATAATTCTTTCCTTTCATTATGATCCTTCTATATCAATATATATTTGCTAATTATAACAATTATAATAAAATCACTTTATATATTTATGAAGTGATCCTTTTATATCAATATCTTCTAAATATTAATCGTTTTTTGTATTAGTTTAAAAGATATCAATACTAGCATGTTTAGTTATCTCATTTTTGTCCTTCTTATGTCTTGTTATGTATTTTTATGTTATAAATATTAACTATTAATTTTGTTATAATTTTTTTGGGTTTTAAATAGTGTAAATATAATAGAAAAAGCACACTAAATCCAAATTGGCAGTTATTAAATAATCTCATTTTCGTCTTTCTTTTGTTTGAATGTGCATTATGCATTACTTTCTATTAGGTATTTATTATTTTATTGCTTTGTAGTTTTAGTTCCCTTTATGTTTTAGTTTCTTTTTTTGTATTAGTCTTCCATTATTCTTTAAATCAAACTAGTACATATTGTTTTCTATTTCTTTCGTTTTCTTCCATTGTGTATTGTTATATTTATTGTGTAACATATATATATTAAGTTATTCCCCTTGCTTCTTTCATAGAATCATTTTTTGTTGTTATTGTAATCTCTTGCTTAGTCTTTTTGTTTTTAATTATATTGTAGTCTATTTATATTTCTTTACCTTTTTAATTCTAATATTCTAATTCTTTTTGTTTGTTCATTCTAATAGTTAGTTAAATTATACATATTAATCTTTTAATATTAAATTAAGTTGTTTTTCTTTGCCTCAAAGCTATCTCTCTTCTTTGCATCAGTTTATTTTAGTTTTTAATTTAGCTTCATTTTTTTGTAAATAGTTTTAGGTTTCTTCTTTCTTTTTATGTTAGTTTTTTATATTCTTCTTCCTTTTGCAAATTTAGTTATCTCATTTGTCCTTCTAATGTCTTGATTGATCTTTTCCTTCTAAGGTCTTGTCTTTTCCTTTTTTGGCCTTTAGAATTGTAATTTTTTGAATTTTGGTCCTATCCCTCCCATTCCCCTCATCTTTTATCTAACCAAGTCTGCTTCATTTTTCACTCTTCTCTCTATCTGCATTGCATCTTGATGATGGATCATGGAGTATGATCCGAAACGTCTCATTATGATGTAAAAATTCAAAGGGGGGAGGGATACTTCATTGAACTGATTTTCAGACAGAGTAACAGTGTCATCATTTTGTCAATTTACATTTGTCTTTTTGGTATATTAGGGTTCTAAAGGGTTCCTTATTAGTAATCTTGTAGTAATTATAGTGTAAATCTCTCTGTTAAATAGTATATCATTTCCATAGGGAAGAGATTGTAGTATTTTGTTTTGTTTGTGTAACTTTGTTTTCCTTCAGGCTTCAGTAAATATTCAGTAGCTTTACTTCTGCAGGTTATATGAAGTTGAAGGAACTAGGAAACAGCTTGAGTATGACCAAATAATATGTCGACCTTATCCTGTTGTATCTACAAGTTTGAACAGGCAGAATCCAAGTGAGAATCAGCCATCTACTATTTGGACCATACAGGAACCAGCATTTTCTTTTGAGTCTAGTATAACTGCTATCAAGAGGCTTGGAAGGAGATCTGACTTCATAAACCATGAAGGTGCATTGTATCCACAAACACTAATATTGTATTTTTTCTAATCTTGTTTTAAACATCTTTAATGTCATTGAAAGCATGATAGGCACTAATTTCTTTGGAATACAGAGGTTATCTTTAATTCGACATGTTTCAAAAGTGCTAATCTGTTTTTTGTTCTTTGCCATATTGCACATATATTGATAGTTTTTCCTGAGATAGTGGAACAGTTTTGACCATAACCTACACAAATAGATTCACAACTCTAGGTTCTGGAAGCTTTGGTGGGTCATTATATATTTTGAATCTCAATGCTGCTCCTCAGAGTAGATTGTCAAAATGTATTTCGACGAGCTGCACAATTTGGACAGCTGATAGCAATTTTGATGGCACAAGAGCCATTATAGGTAATGTCATGTAAGAGAGTCAAATTGTGATGTATGATGTTTCATTGCTTTGTATCCTTTTTCTTGGATTTCTCTGTTGAATTATTTCAGTTATTATCTTCTGAATTATGCTATAGTTGATCTTACAATAATATGTTTATTATATTCATTCGTAGGAATGCATATTTGTAGATTAGGCTCTGAAGGCAAGAATGAAAAATGTTATAAACATGCAAGACGAACTGTTACCATCAATGGACTAGCACATATCTTAATGCTGACAACTGGCACACTGTAATTTTTTAGAGTATATTTATTGCACTACCCTCATCCAAATATGAATGTGAGATCAATATGCAAAGGAAACATTTATATTGGTAAAATGTCAGTAAGCAAAAGGAATTGGGACAGGATGCACTTAGGAATATAATCATAACCCTAACAAACCTAAAGGATTCGTAAGTTATTATTCTTTCTCTAGAATCATAAGCATCACTTCTTTCTAGAATCAGATTTCTTTCGACTGTATCATCATTTCATTTATAATAAATATCACCCTAGGATGGGTGGCAGTTAACTTGTTTATCTAGTTTTCTAGTTAGTCCAGTAACTCTATATCATATGGTTTGTTGCCCTCAGTTTTGAATTTTCAAAATTGGACAACCCATATGAAATTTTGCCTAAATTTTTTTCATAAATCTCTATGGCACATATTTCGAGGCATGGAAATTCTCCAATTGAATTGTTCAGCCATTGGTCTCCTTCCTATTTTACCTTGTGTAAAATTTGGGAACATTTCGACATGTTTTTCTCCTTGTTTTTTCCAATTTTGGGATTTTTGATCACCATTGCAAGTAGGGACCTTTTGGCCTCAAGGCATGCATTGCGAGGTACAAAGGTTGGGCACTTTAAGTTTTGGGTTTATAGTCCTTTTGGCCAACATTTTTCATTCACTCTCGTCTGTTTTCATGGAATTCTGAGTCATTTTTGGTCAACTTCGGGTTTCGAAGACCTCACTACAAGTTTGGGGGTTTTAAGTTCTAAAATGCAAGTGATACTTTTACTTGCAATCAAGTCCCTAAGATCCGATTTCACTTATTGGCTTTTTGAGTCACTCTTGTGTTTTGTTGTTAACTTGTAATGGGGATCTCAAGACCCGATTTACAAGCAAAGGTTATAAAAATTGGTTTGTCACTTGTAATGGGGGCCTTGAGACCCGATTTGCAAGTGAAAGTGCTTTTAGTCACTTTATAAATTTCATGTAACTTGCAATAGGGGCCTTGAGACCCGAATTGCAAGTGAAGAGCACTTTTCCACTTTATAAAATTCATGTAACTTGTAATGGGGATCTTAAAGCCCGATTTAAAAGTTGAAGGCTTTATAAAAGGTTACTTTTTATATTTCACTTGTAATGGGGGCCTTGAGACCCGAAATGCAAGTGAAGGCACTTTTTAGTCATTTTATAAATCATATGTAACTTGCAATGGGGGTCTTGAGACCCGAAATGCAAGTTAGAGGCTTTAAAGTTATTTTTTATTAATTTGTAACTTGTAATGGGGGCCTTGAGACCCGAATTACAAGTTGAAAGGTAAAAGTCAAGTTTCATGTCACTTGCAATGGGGGTCCCAAGACCCGAATTGCAAGTGAGGGCGATTTAAGTCTTTTTAAATATTGATAACTTGCAATGGGGGTCCTAAGACCCGATTTGCAAGTGAATGGTCTCAAGTTCAAGTTTAAATCACTTGCAATCACCCATCCAAGACCCAATTTGCTTGAAACAGAGTTTTACATAGCTTTTTTCACTTGTAAAAACATTTTTCCACATTGCAAGTAAGTCACCTTTCACTTGCACTTGCAGTCAGGCTTCCAAAACCCGAAATTGAGCTTTGGCCTCACTTTTGCAGCCCCTTTGTCTGATTCTTGTTAGTCTTGTTTGCACACATGACCTACCAAATCAATAATATAAGGCATGGGCCTTATTTTTCAAGCAAATTCCAAGGCTGGAGAATGATACAAGGAAAGAACAACCACATGACGAAGTCACACAAGGAAATTGCAATTAACATGATCTCTTGTATGTTTTGAAATCATTTGCAATGTTGGTTTCTAGACCTGAAATTGCTTTTATCAGCAACTTGTAATTTCTTTTATCAACTTATAACTTGTGAGCATAAGGCAGAGAATGATGATAAGTGAAAAGGCATAGGATGGTAGATGCAAGTATGGAATAGACAATGTAATGAAGGTCAAAGTTATGCTGTATTAGTACATATGATACAAAGAAAGAACAAGAAGCAGCTGAAGCATAGTCATGCCAAGGGAAAGTGATGATATTTCCAAGAGAACTTCAAAATGGATGTTTTTCACCAAAATATCTTCTTACCTACTGAAAATAGTAACATGAAAAGGCAGTCCTATACAGGTCTATTGAGATAGGACAGTGAATCAAGACATCTTAGAATTATGAAAGGAAAAGACAGTTGATTTAAAAACAGTTTGTAATGTATTTCTGAGCATGAGGACTTCATTGATAGAGGATGACAACAAAATATGATGTTCTATGTCAAGGGGCAGTTATATCAAGTTGCAGTACAGATTTATGAAGATGAAGACGGTCCTAGTGATGTCTAGAGAGCTAGGAAGTGACAAAGCCATACAAGAAAGTGAATAAGTGACAGGAATGTTTGATGAGCATAGAATGCTTTTAAGACAGAGATGGAAGAATGTTTTCCAAATAGCAGCATGAAGACCCAATCGAGGATGATGTAGTTCAAGTCGTGTCTTCAGACACTTAGAATAGTTTCAATTATGTATCTGTAATTTTAATTTTGACAAATTATATGTAAAATGGAAAAATGTAATTGCAAGTAATCAAATCACTTGCAAAGTTGTAACTTGTAATTACATGTAATTACATTACAAGTCAAATTACAATAGGACGTGTACTATTGAATAAGTCAACTGTAGTTAGTTAGTGGTTGAGAGAATTTCTCAAGTTAGTTGGGATTCTCCCACCTTTTTCTCAAGGCTTCTCTCCTATAAATACTTGAGGGGGTCTATTGTAAAATTCATGTTTTGGCAATGCAACAAAACTCTGCTAGTTTGTATGTGCACTCTAAGACTTTGAGTTTAGATGTAAATCAGATTATAGTCAATTAAAAGAGGCAAATTGCTTTCAAACTTTGTGTTGATTCAAGGTGTTATGTGAAGACATTCTCTGCATATTGATTGTGAGTTTTGTGGTGTTATACAAGGGGGATTCAAGCTTAACTTTGCAGACTTTGAGCTGCTTAATGCGTTTGGAGTTTTAGATTGGTTTTCAGATTTGATACTGTAGACTTTGAGCTGTTTGTCGCATTTGAAGCTATTGTAAAACACTCAAGCAAAGGGGGTAACTTGCAAACTTTGTGCTGCTTTTATTTTTTATGTTTGTGCATAAAAAGTGCATCATGTAATTAGACTTTGAGCTACTACATACTGTACTTGGTTACCAGAAAATCATCTAAAAAGGTTGATAGGAGAGTAAGTTGTCAAAGACTTTGTGCTTTCAATTTGTTTTCCCGTTTCGGAGGAGCAACGAAGGACTTTGCGCCTTTATGGAAACTTTGCTTCTTTATTTGTTTACTTCATTAATCATTTATGCTTTTAGCTGTGATTCTTTTCTGAAATAAGAGAAAAGAATAAGTGTCCTTTCTGAAAAAAAGAGAATAAGACAGAGTTTCACTGAGATTTAGAATAGATTTATAGTTGGAGTTTATTCCTGAATTGTAAAAATAGAAAGCAAAGGGGGAGCCTTCCCTTTGAAAATAGGAGAGTTTATCTCACGTACTGTGAAACCACAATTTTGTACGCTTTCCCAAGTATACAAAATTTTCAACTAACAGTTTTTGGCGACTCCGCTGGGGATACGATACGCATTCAAAAACTTCACGTTTTTGTTTGAAGTATACCTGTATCCCTTTTCATTGTAATTTATTTTTATGTAGTTTTTCAAGCTTTCACCAAGGACATGTAAATGGCTACCCAAGGTCCTTGGGGAAATGTTTTTGGTCCATTGAGTCTAGCTCTACCCCTACATGCTCTTCCTGAAGGCTCACGGAAGAACTTTCCCAAGTTTTTTGGTGATGGACAACAAAATCCTTATGAGCACGTTGGTGCTTTCTACATTAGTTGTGGAGTTCATGGTGTTGAACACGAAGATGTATCTGTAAGGTTGTTTGTGGAGACTCTCCAAGGTGTCGCTGCAGATTGGTTTTGTCATCTGGTGCCAAGTACCATCACAAATTGGGCTACTCTCATAGCCAAGTTTGATGAAAGGTTCAAACCTCTTGAAGACGTTCATGCTTTGTTGGTCTAGCTCACACAGCTGAGAAAGGCCTCTTATGTGCCTATGCGTGAGTTCATTGCTCAATTCAACAAGTTGACGTGAAGAATTTCAGCTGCTGCTCAACCCACAACTGTGAATTTGAAGTGTTTCTTTGTCAATGCTCAAGGGCCAGATGTAATGTGCCCATTTTCAAAGAGCTTCGTGACGGTGTGACATGCAATTGAATCAAAGAACTTTTTCGGACTTACTATTTTTAGTAAGTACGACGATTGCTCG
The DNA here is from genome assembly GCA_007115665.2 of Sequoiadendron giganteum. NCBI lineage: Eukaryota > Viridiplantae > Streptophyta > Pinopsida > Cupressales > Cupressaceae > Sequoiadendron > Sequoiadendron giganteum. The sequence goes on along the minus strand of CM021107.1, from coordinate 365,518,812 downwards.
GATTGTGGTTAAAATGAGTTTGGAACAACTTACTATTTTTAGAAAGCTCTATGTTTAGCAGTGCTATTTTTAGCAGGGTTTCTACAGTTCAATTCTATGGCTATATCTGGCAGGTCAATTTGAGTAGTTTGGTCTCCAACACCTTTGGTGCTAATTTTGGCAGTGTTTCAACAACTTGGTATTGTGGCTATTTTGGGCAGGGCAGTATATTTAGTTGGTCTCCAACATTTGAGGTGATTATTTTGGCAAGTTTGATATTTGATGAAAATATTATTTTAAGTGAAATATTTTTTACTACTGGGTGGATACCTAAATGGAGAGATAAGTTGGTTTATTAAAAAGAGCAATTTTTATAAGGTTTCTCACTTAAGTATTTTGGACACCATACTTGGAGAAATATTTAAAAAGCATTTCACTTTATTATTTGGGATGCCTAACATTCCTTTTATTGGCATTTTAAATAAAGTTTTATCCTTCTCATGTTTGGACGCCAAGTTATGAAGGAGGATGAAGTTTGAAATGAAATGCAAATGTCAAAGTGAATATGAATGTGAATCTCATGGGGGCGACCTAATTGGAGGGAAAACAAATTTGAATTCAAGGTTGGAGAAAGTTATAAATAAGAGGCTTTGCTCTCTCTTTGGGGTAACTCATATCTACAGTAAAGTTATGCTGCCGGAATGGTTAGTAAGTTGCTTCGAGGAATGCATACCTCCTAGCTTGGCTTGACTTCTTGCTTGAAAGATAACAACTAGTTGAGATATTGCTGTTCTTAATCCTTGAGAATAGATTGAGCACATGGTAGTTGAGTTTCTTGCATTTTGTCAGTTTTTTGGAGTTGCTGGTAAGGTATAGCCGATTGTCGTTTTTGCTCATATGTTTTAGGGTGAATTTTATTTGGTTATGGGTATTTGACAAATGAGTTTTGCAGCCTTGGGCGCCCTTATATGTTGAATTTTAGATTTTATTATCAGGTGTGTGATTTTTGAGGAAAAAATCGCCCTTCTTGAGGGTTGTACTATGCTGGGGATGCTTTGGAGTTCATGCAAAAATAATTCATGGGTTTAGGTTGCAGTTTGTTGCTTGGGATTTGGTCGCCTATTCTCTAGAATGCTTATGGCTTTGGTTTGGTGTCTTTGGGATGAGTTTTGAGTGAGTTCTATGCATTTTAGTGGGTTGTCTAGTTGCTGGTTTGTACATTTCATTTGCTAGTCTGTCAGAAATCAGATTGTAGAAGTTGTCTTTGGAGTTGGGATTTAGTGGTGGTTGAGTCGTTCGATGATAGGCGATGCATATTCTATAATTGCAGCATTGAGACATTGTAATACTTTGATATTGGCAAGAGTTCTATCATTTTGTAAAGCTGAACAGTAGTACTGTCAGCTGTCTTATTATCTTTCTTATTACACTGCTTTTCCATGCTTGTGGAATAGATTGGTCATGCTCAGTCTACATTATATTGCATTTGCATATTGCTGATCGGCTGAGCTGTCAACACACTCCCGCTGAATAAGTGGTCGAGTTGCATATTTACTTTCAGCATTGTACTTCTCTTTCCAATCCTCTCGCTGAATAAGTGGTTGAGTTGATTGTTACTTTCAGCAATGTAATTTCTATCTCCAATCCTCCCACTGAATAAGTGGTTGAGTGATTGCTATCTTCTTGCAATGTACTTTTCCAACAGTTTCAAATTTGTGCTAACGATCCCCTTTTGAGTATGCTCTCACCTTGCCCGTATTGGGATCTTGGTTGATCAGAAGAGAAAGGGTTCCTTTTAGCTGGTTTGTGATTTCACTCACGTTAACGAGTGAAATTAATGTGTTAAAAATTGAAAAAATTGGCTAACACATTTCAATGGTGTCAGAGCCAAGATCTTGCCATCCTGTTAGGATAACAGAAAAAAATTAGTGTTGCCACAATGGATTTCATTAGATATGCCGAATAGTTCAAGAGGCAATATGAACATGAGGCTTCTATACTCCATGAGGAATATCAGAGCATGGCAGATGATTTCAAGAACGATGTTTCTTTTGACTGCTACTTGAATTGTGTGATGATTATGAATCTTGAAAAATTGGATATGGTCAACTACATCAAGCAAAAGATTAAAAGAGAAGTAGAAAAAGCCTTGGTTGAAGGATCAAGGAAGGAAGAAGTAGTTCTTGTTTGTGAGTTGCAGCCCACAAGTAAGCAAGTTGAAGAGAAAAATCAGTCAATTAGCATTGAAGATGGCACAAACAAGGTGCACCTGTCACCTCAAAATGATCGTGAGTTTGATGAAGATACTCTGACAGTTGAAGAGTGTTTGGAAGAACTTCAAAATACTTCCTTAGTCTTGCATGTGATAGGAAGTGATGAAGATCAACTCAGTGAAAAAAACATAACAGCAGTCTTGAGTCCTAATGAAGATGTTGGAAATACTGTTGTGTGGGATGAGTTCGTTGAAGAAGAGTTCGATGAAGAAAAAGATAGTATTGTCCTTGAACCAACTTATGGTCATTATCATAGTTTGCAAACTCGGACTCGCTGCGGACTCTGCAGCCCAAAAATGACTTAGACTCGAGACTCGGGACAGACTCGGGAAAAGACTCGGCAAAAAAAAAAACTGTAGTTTTACAAAAAAAAAGAACAAATTAATGCATTTAGAGAACATAAAAGCTTAATTTGATTATCAAACACTCATAATTCAAAGATTACACATGGCATATGATCATCAAACACTCAATAATTGAAATTTCATCATTCATAATCATCGAATACTCATAGTTTCAATGTATAACAGCATCATAAGTTTATAAATGTTTACATATAATCATGTCAAAAAGAGGAAAACATTAACAACCACAAGTAACCTACATCTTCCTCTTTCCCCTCCCAATGGTACTCAATTTTGGAGGCCTAGAACTAGAAGGTGCCCGTGTTGTAGTATCCAAATGAGGACTAGGAGATCGAGTAGGGGAAAAATGATATTCAAATGTGTCTTCGTTGTCTTCCATGCCCATGGCATCCAATCTTGCTGCTTCTTCTTCTGCTGCTGCTCTCTCTAATTCAACAAGATCCTCATCAGTAAGGAAGACATCAGCCTCATCATTTTGTTCATCAATAGTTCATTCACCATATGGATCAATGTCATCCAAGTCGATGGACTCGTGTGTAACACCCTCCACCTTTCTAGTTCGAAGGTGAAGGTTGTATCGAACAAAAACTAAATCATTTAGGCACTGCTGAGTCAACCTGTTTCTTTTCTTTGTGTGAATGTTTTCAAATAAACTCCAATTGCGTTCACACGAATGTTTTCAAATAAACTCCAATTGCGTTCACACCCAGAAGCACTGCATGGCTGCGACAAGACACGTATGGCTAGCTTTTGAAGATTTGGTGTGCTAGCACCATAGTTCTCCCACCATAGATCTACAAAAACATGTTTAAAAAATATAAGTATTAAGAAATAAGAATAAAGTAAAAATCTATATGTAAGAATCAAGTTTCTAATTTCATTTTTACTTGGTTGTTGTTTTCCTCTCCTTTCAATTGCTTGTTGGGAGGAAAAGAGTCTCCCCTCTGCACCCTTGTAGACCTTGAATAGATAAAAGAAAATGTAAATCAAATATAGAAAATTCATAGATAGTCAAGGCTCAACATTGCAAATTCATAAATAAGATGTAACAAATCTCACCTCCAACTCATCAAGCACCTTATCTCTTAGCTCACTATCAGGCACCATCCTATCAATGCAAGTGACAACACCTTCCATGACCTCCTCATCTGCCTTAAATGAGTCTGAGAAGTAGAACTTCGGATTCAAGAAGTAGGCAAAGGCATGAATCGGCTGGTGGAGTTGGTTTGTCCATCTTCGATCAATGATGCGCCATATGATTTCATATTTTTTTTTGTAGCTGCCATAGTAATGTGATATGGCCTCTTTGGCCTTATCCATGGCCTCATAGATGAAACCCATTGGCATGCCATCTACATCCACCATACGAAGAACCCTCACCAAAGGTTCTGTCACCTAAAAAAATGAAAACAAATGTTAAATTATAACAAAATTAACCCCTCAAAAAATAAAAAAACAGCAAATAGATTATCATGTATACTTTTTTTTGTGTGATTGCTACTTACCCCCATAAGCTCCTCTCCTTTTTTGATGAATGTCTCATCAAAAACTATGGTAACAATCCTCTCTCCTTCAGCTCTATTGGAAAATGAGGACTTTTTCCAAGCATCAAACACAAACATTTGTTTGAGATGACCAATGGCACCAAGAATGCTTTGCAATGTGAGGAAGTGGCTAGCAAATCGTGTCACTCCAAGTCGCACAAGGTCCTTGCCATTTGTGAATTTCCTCATCAAAGAAAGCACACAAGTATGGTTGTAGATAAATTTTGTAACATTTTTTTCATCTTCAACCACTCTTTTGACCCATGAAATCTTCCCAATGTCCTCTAGCAATAGGTCCAAGCAATGTGCAGCACATGGAGACCATGCAATTGTGGGATACCTCTCCATAAGTAGCCTACCTACAGCTACATATGCAGCTGCGTTGTCCGTGATAATTTGGACAACATTATCAACTCCAACCTCCTGGACCACCCCATCCAATAGACTGCATAATGTCTCAGCATTTTTACTTCATGGGAGGCATCTATTGATTTTAGGAACACCAATCCACCATTTGAGGCCACTAAAAAGTTTTTAATAGAGTTCTATTCCGTCCATCTGCCCACCCATCAGATAAAATGCTGCAACTTTTTCTTCGCCAAAATTTCTTTTGCTCATCAACTCCAAGCCGTGTCTTCTTTACAGATTCCTCTAGCAATGACCCACTCAAATCTCTAGCTGATGGGGTCTTAAACCCCTTTCTTGCAACTGTAAGGGCGTTCAATAAACCTCCCAATATGGGCTGTTTGCAACATTGAAAGGTAGATTATTGTAGTACCAAAAGTTTGCAGCAGCCATCCTACATGATGCTTTTCCTTATTCCAACCGGTACCTTCAAGTGAAGGTTGTGCTCCTGGAACATTACGTGGAATAAAATAATTTGGTCCTGATGAAGGACCGTGGGCAGCACTAGCAGTAGAATAGGAACCCTCAAGACTCTTACCAAAAGATGAATGTGGAGCACGGACGCTTGGACTTGCAGCAGTAGCACCATGGGGCATAGTTGGTGTAGAAGGGGATCCACTCATCATTGATGCTAGGGCATCTTTTGTTTTCTGTCTTTCATCTTTTTTTAGTTCATAGTCAGTAAGAAGGGCCTTTATCTCTCTAATAATCTCAGGAGTAGTTTTAGGGCATCCCTCCACATTATGCCCAGGTATTTTAATCTGTTTATTCCTCCTGTCATCCAATACTGACATTCAGTACATGTCACTTCACCTTTTTTCGTTCCTGGTATTCCATACTTCCATGCAGGGTCTTTTCTCATTCCCTTTGGATTTGAAGACGACATTGCTGTTTCAAGTTCAACATGGAAAAAAAAAATCAGCAAAAAAATGTGATTCAAAGTTTCATTTATTTGCAAAATAAAAGAATGCAAAACCAAGCTAGAAATAGTAGGAATTAGGCTATTAAGGAAAATAGAAAAAAATTTGGCAGCATTTCCCCTTATTTTTCTTGATTTTTTTGATTTTGAATGCAAGAAAACAAAAAAAAAAGAATTGTTAGATCACTTACTTGGCTCTATTTTGATCTTTTTAGCTCCTTCTCTTGGCTTCTTTCAACCTGAAATCAAGTTGCAGACCTGAAAATCACAAACACTCAATTCAAAATGAAGTAAAAAGTTAAAAAAAACATGGGTTTTAACCCATATTGATGCCCAGCCGCGCAGGAGAGTCTTGGGTCGGGACTCTCGAGTCCGTGGCGAGTCAACTCGGCTCAGCCACAGACTCTTGAGTCTGCCGAGTCCGTGGCGAGTCTCGAAGAGTCTGCAAACTATGGTCATTATCATGGTGATGTTGTTGGTGGTGATTCCGATGTATTTGTACCTCATTTTGTTGAGGATTTGGTGATGGATAATTTTCTTCTTGTTGCTGTCCCAACTTCCCATGAAGTTCCACATGAAGAAATCAGCGCTTTACTCATTCAAGATGGTTCCATTGAAGATGAAGATGATGAAGTTTTCAAAACAGCTTGCTTAGATGATTCTTTGCTTCATTACAATGATGGTGTCAAGGTTGGTCTTGGGTATGAGCATCGAACTAAGCCCTTGGAGAGAGGTGTCTATGAAGATATCAGTTTATGTGAGGTGGGTGGTGACCTATTAAAAAAGTCAACACTCCAAGAGAAGCACGAAGAGCTCTTTCCTTTTGATCAAAACGATCAACCTCTTACCACTTGGGATCCAGGTGTGAAGGCACCTAGCATTGACAAGGAACCTGTGTGGGATGAATTTCCCTTTGATCCGAATGATGAAATGGAACTTGATAAGGACTCTATAACATCAAAGAATGGTGACAATATGCTTGAGTTTGGGGCTGCCTTGAAATTTGACCAAAGTGACATTGAGGTGGAAGCAGAGCTTGAGGACCATATGGCTCTTGATGATGAAGAGTTTGAAGGTGTTCTTAAACAAAAAACTGATTTACCTATTCTTGAAGCTGGTTGTAAGAAAAGGCTTGAAGAATTAGAAGAACCTGATCCTCTTATTGACATTGAACAATTTCAGTTAGTGGATGGTGAAGAAAAGGAGTCTTCGAACAATGATGAGGGCAGCAAAGATGAGAAACAAAGTTCTAATTATCAGTTGCAGCCAACCAACAATCCACCATCTTTGCATATTCTTGGGAAGGAAGATCAAGTTAGAGGGTCCATTGAAAGAGAAGTGCGGGTTCTATCACAATTGGATTGAAGAACTCTACTGGAAGGATTAGCTTGAAAAGAGACGAAGGGGAATGAAAGATGAAGTTGCTCTTCCCAATTTGCAACTTATCAGAGATTCCTTGGAGACCTTGAAGTCTGAGTATATGCACTTGATTGAAGATCGAGATCATACCATTGAAGTTTCAAAGAAGACCATTGGTGCTTTCCAAGGAAGTGAGAGAAAGGTTGATGAGCTCACTCTAGAGCTCGAATCAACAAAGGACATGTTGAAAGAAACTCAGTTGGCTCTAACGGAGGTCAAAGACCAGTTTGCTGATTTCAAACTTTTCAAGGAGCAAGAGGGCACACACAAGCTGAAAAAATCAAGCAAATCATTGGAGAGCTTGATAGTCTTCAGGAGGAGTTTGATCTTGAAAGCATCTCCAAAAAATCAGAAGCTGTATGTGCAGATTTGGAGCAGCAAGATGAAAGGAATGACTTCCAAGTTTTTGAGAATCCTCTCTTTGAAGTGGGTGTAGAAGAAACTTATGATAATCCTCTTTTTGAGATGGAAGATGAAGCATTGAGTGACAATAGCACAGAATGTGATCCTAATGAAGAGTCCAAACACTATATGGAATGTGGTTTTCAGGTTATTGATATCAATTTGCAAGCAAATCATGAGGGAGGTTTGATCCTTGCAAATGATAATCTTCCGAGAAGTTTGTTTGATCAAAAACGCTTAAGCTGGATTGAGGATGTAGTTTGCACTTGGGAGGTATTGAATCAGGATGTTTTCAATGTCCTTGACATCAAAAGGTTGTCCAAACATAGTTTGGTAGCTACTGGTAACTTCATTATAGCAGCGAGGAGAGAAGATTTCAGACTTGTGACTCATGAAGTAGGGGAGAAAGATGGACCAAAACATGGTGTTTGCACGCTTGTCAATCCATCCCTTTGGTTGAGAGATGTTTTAGCTCATGCTAGTCTATTTTGGGAGTTGGATCTGAGGTCATGTAATGTTTCATGCTCCAATGTTGTTGAAGCTTTTGTGGATTGGCTTCAAGGGTTCACTAGAGGAAACGCCAATTTTATGAGTATGCACTTGGTTTTGACCAGCACTTGGAGTTGGGTTGAATTCTCTTTCCGGTGTGTTGGAGATCATCTTCAGTTGGGTATCCATGCTTGGGATCCTCAACTTGGGTTGATGGAGCTTATTACTTGTGGAAAGAAAGACTTTTGGAGGGATAAGGATCGAAGTATCCGATTCTTTGGTACTGTCCCCTTCTTTACCAGCCTCTTGATGGTCCCATTTGTTCATCAACAAATGAATTGGAGAGAAATTTTGAGTATGGGTTGGAGAAATGAAGGGTTGGTTGCTCTTGAATGTGATCCTTGGCTAAGACAAGGGCAGATTTTGAGACTTGAGCTTGCTGATTGGAGGCAGGCCAACCACCTTACATGGGGAGTTTCTCTCGTTTAGGAGAGTTGGTTCATCACTTCTTGTAAAAGAGGTGGTAGTTTCCTGATGGAGATGGCTCAAATGTGTTTTCCAGCCACTTTGGAGGTTTGTGAAACAAAATTTGTTAGTTTCTTCCCAATATTGGTTCAGGACAGTGAACTTTCACATGCTTTGATTCTACATTCTGAGACTCTTGGTGTTGGAAATATGAGAAATTTGTACAGTCCTCACAACTGTACCATGATATTTCAATTGAGACATAGTAACTCCATGTGGAGTGATGGGTATAAGTTTGTTGAGCTCTTGCAAAGGATTGCTTTCCTCTTTGCAAGAAGATTTGGAGATGTCACTTTTGCACTCGTGGCTCTACTTGACACCTTGAGGAGATATGCAGAGGATTGCAATTTTGAGTTGAGTAGCCTATCTTTCCTATTGCCTAGGACTGTGATAGACAGTGGCATTGCTATTATGGATGACTCAAAGCTTTATAGGCATGAGATGCTACATGATATTGATTTCAGTCTTTACAGACTTTTCAGCTTGAGTTTCATTGATGGTAACATTTTGGAGTTACAAGGGTGGTTAGTGCAATTTTGGTATGAGACTTTCATTGGTTTGATCAGAGTGGTGCAACATCAGCATGGTGGGTCTTTGTAGAGATGGGCATGGGACCTTGGGATCCGTTGTAGTGTTGTGCAATTGCTTGAGGACAAGCAATTTTGGGAAGGGTGGACTATAATGCCCCATTTTTAGCACTGCACTCTCTAGTGAATGATAGCTTATCCCTGAACGTCCAGAGGCTAGTCGGTGGCAGAATTTGGGTTTTCAACTGCTTAGAGGTTTCTTTCGAGGATTCAAAGGTTTGCATGTTGGAGTTTTGCAGTTTGGTTGCGAGATTCTTTCTGGGTTTTCAGAGAGCTTCACAGTGGTATGATATGCAACTAAATTAGAGAACTTTTTTGGACTTACTATTTTTAGTAAGTTACGACGGTTGCATGTTGGAGTTTTACAGTTCGGATTTTGGATTCCTTCTGGGTTTTTAGAGAGCTTCACGACGGTGTGACATGCAACTGAATCAACGAACTTTTCCGGACTTACTATTTTTAGTAAGTACGACGACTGCTCGGATTGTGGTTAAAATGAGTTTGGAACAACTTACTATTTTTAGTAGTATGCTATTTTTAGTAATTTCTATTTTTTGCAGTGCTATTATTAGCAGGGTTTCTACAGTTCAATTCTGTGGCTATATCTAGCAGGTCAATTTGAGCAGTTTGGTCTCCAACACCTTAGGTGCTTATTTTGGCAGTGTTTCAGCAACTTGGTATTGTGGCTCTTTCGGGCAGGGCAGTCTACTCAGTTGGTCTCCAACATTTGAGGTGATTATTTTGGCAAGTTTGATATTTGATGAAAATATTATTTTAAGTGAAATATTTTTTACTACTGGGTGGATACCTAAATGGAGAGATAAGTTGGTTTATTAAAAAGAGCAATTTTTATAAGGTTTCTCACTTAAGTATTTTGGACACCATACTTGGAGAAATATTTAAAAAGCATTTCACTTTATTATTTGGGATGCCTAACATTCCTTTTATTGGCATTTTAAATAAAGTTTTATCCTTCTCATGTTTGGACGCCAAGTTATGAAGGAGGATGAAGTTTGAAATGAAATGCAAATGTCAAAGTGAATATGAATGTGAATCTCATGGGGGCGACCTAATTGGAGGGAAAACAAATTTGAATTCAAGGTTGGAGAAAGTTATAAATAAGAGGCTTTGCTTTCTCTTTGGGGTATCTCATAACTACAGTAAAGTTATGCTGTCGGAATGGTTAGTAAGTTGCTTCGAGGAATGCATACCTCCTAGTTTGGCTTGAATTCTTGCTTGAAAGATAACAACTACTTGAGATATTGTTGTTCTTAATCCTTGAGAATAGATTGAGCACATGGTAGTTGAGTTTCTTGCATTTTGTCAGTTTTTTGGAGTTGCTGGTAAGGTATAGCTGATTGTCGTTTTTGCTCATATGTCTTAGGGTGAATTTTATTTGGTTATGGGTATTTGACAAATGAGTTTTGCAGCCTTGGGCACCCTTCTATGTTGAATTTCAGATTTTATTATCAGGTGTGTTATTTTTGAGGAAAAAATCGCCCTTCTTGAGGGCCGTACTATGCTGGGGACGCTTTGGAGTTCGTGCAAAAATAATTCATGGGTTTAGGTTGCAGTTTGTTGCTTGGGATTTGGGCACCTATTCTCTAGAATGCTTATGGCTTTGGTTTGGTGTCTTTGGGATGAGGTTTGAGTGAGTTCTATGCATTTTAGTGGGTTGTCTAGTTGCTGGTTTGTACATTTCAGTTGCTGGTCTGTCAGAAATCAGATTGTAGAAGTTGTCTTTGGAGTTGCGATTTAGTGGTGGTTGAGTCGTTTGATGATAGGTGATGCATATTCTATAATTGCAACATTGAGACATTGTAATACTTTGATATTGGCAGGAGTTCTATCATTTTGTAAAGCTGAACATTAGTACTGTCAGCTGTCTTATTATCTTTCTTATTACACTGCTTTCCCACGCTTGTGGAATAGACTGGTCATGCTTAGTCTACATTGTATTGCATTTGCATATTGCTGATCGGCTGAGCCGTCAACACACTCCCGCTGAATAAGTGGTCGAGTTGCATATTTACTTTCAGCATTGTACTTCTCTTTCCAGTCCTCCCGCTAAATAAGTGGTTGAGTTGATTGTTACTTTCAGCAATGTAATTCTATCTCCAATCCTCCCGCTGAATAAGTGGTTGAGTGATTGTTATCTTCTTCCAATTTACTTTTCCAGCAGTTTCAAATTTGTGCTAGCGATCCCCTTTCGAGTATGCTCTCACCTTGCCCGTACTGGGATATGGGTTGATCAGAAGAGAAAGGGTTCCTTTCAGCTGGTTTGTGATTTCACTCATGTTAACGGGTGAAATTAATGTGTTAAATATTGAAAAAATCGGCTAGCACATTTCACCAGAGGTCAATTTTCTTTTGAGAAGAGCAACTCCAACTAATCTTGCAGCTGTGCAAACCTTGGCGACAAAAATTGAAGACGATCTCATTCTTGCTGGGCAGATAAGGATAGAACCAAGTGGTTCTTCTTCTTTAGATTCATTTTCCTCGAGCACAAGGATGAATCCCATGGTGCAAAAGTTGGCAAATGAGCTGCTTGCTCTTAAAAGCCAGCTAGCTCAAGATGCGTTCTCCATTCCTCATGAAAATGTTGTAAGAAGGCCATATCTACCTGCTGCTCATAATTTTGCTGTTGGGGGTCAGGGAAAGTTATCTTCACCACTGAAGAAGCATGTTCTTAAGGCATCATCAACAAGCACGGTAGTGAAGCATCCTGAATCCAATTCAAGTGATCTTGCTATTCTCTTCCGAGAAAATGAAGCAGGCATAGCTGGCGACTCCCAAATCTGGTTTATGCAGTCTCAGAAAGCCGTTGATGAAGAGCAGAAAAATGAAAGTCATTTTTCTCAAGTTCAAGTGAATGAAGACAATCATGTTTTCAGCTATGAAAAGATGAACATGCATGAAGGTTCCAGTCAAGTTGAAATGAATGCTTTCATGTTTCAAGGTCATGAACTTGGACATATTGTGTATAAGAGACCTACCCCAAAACTTGATGAAGATCATTTCATGGATACTATAGAAGAGTTATGCTCAAATCTTGTTGACGATCCTCTTCAATCAGAAGTTTGTGAACAACATACTAAGGAATGCAGTACAATCATATTTTCATCTGACTCACATGAAGGAAATCATTTGAAGTAGTATGAGGTTGTCATGGTTGACGAATCAGTTGTTCAGGCAGCAACTGGTAAGAAGAATTTAGTTTTTGTCCGATCAAGGGGATGCCCCATAAGACATCTTGCTTGGTTGGAAGCTGATGGGAAATCAGAGTTTTCACTTGTTCCTGAACATAAATATATACTTCAAAAAGAAGCCAAAGAAACAGTTGCAGCTGAGCAAGAGCAGTTTGGTTTCAAAAATCCATTTGAAAGCAGCAGTTCATATGATTCATCTAAAGAAGAAGGTGGATTTGTGTATTTCTTCCAAAGGGTGCGACATCAAGTTTTGGTACTATTGCTCATGTTCTATAAGTGCGTGGTCATCAACAATCATGCAAGGTACTGTAAGCTGTTGGAGAAGGGCAACTATTTTTCAGAACCAGTTAATGGTTTCGTTTGATAGCTTCCATTTTTGGCTAGTTTTAATTAGGGAGGTTTTTATCTTTTCAATAAGTGCATTTGCACAAGTTTTGTGTCATGTTTTCGTAGGCTTGCTTTGTGTTAGTCGCGTCATCCTTTTTGTTGTTTTATGTTATTTGTTGCTTGACTCCATAACCCAATGGATACTAAGGCACTTGGAGATTCAGGATTGTACTACCTTCGCTTTCAAAGGCAGTTCCCCAGTCAGAGCCAATTGTTGTCCGTAATTTTGAATTTTCAAAATTGGACAACCCATATGAAATTTTGCCTAAAATTTCTTCATAAATCTCTATGGAACGCATTTCGAGGCACCAAAATTCTCCAATTGAATTGTGCAACCATTGGTCTCCTTATTTTGCGTTGTGTGAAATTTGGGAACATTTCGACATGTTTTTCCCCTTGTTTTGTCCAATTTCAGGATTTTTGATCACCATTGCAAGTAGGGACCTTTTGGCCTCAAGGCACGTATTATGAGGTATAGAGGTTGGGCACTTTAAGTTTTGGGTCTATAGTCCTTTTGGCCAACATTTTTCATTCACTCTCGTCCGTTTTCATGGAATTCTGAGTCATTTTTTGGTCAATTTCGGGTTTTGAAGACCTCATTGCAAGTTTGGGAGTTTAAAGTTCTAAAATGCAAGTGATACTTTTACTTGCAATCAAGTCCCTAATATCCGATTTCACTTATTGGTTTTTTGAGTCACTCTTGTGTTTTGTTGTTAACTTGTAATGGGGGTCTCAAGACCCAATTTACAAGTAAAGGTTATAAAAATTGGTTTGTCACTTGTAATGTGGGCCTTGAGACCCGATTTGCAAGTGAAAGTGCTTTTAGTCACTTTATAAATTTCATGTAACTTGCAATAGGGGCCTATTGCCTTGAGACTTGAATTGCAAGTGAAGAACACTTTTCCACTTTAGAAAATTCATGTAACTTGTAATGGGGGTCTTAAAGCCCAATTTACAAGCTGAAGGCTTTTTAAAAGGTTACTTTTTATATGTCACCTGTAACTTCAACTACATTCTGCACATCAATTGAAAGGCTCTTGCTTTGCCTAAACACTATCCGAACTTAGAAAAATATAGAATCAGATTTTTGAATTGCATATATCATCACTTCAAGAGAATGAATGTCATGGAAAATGTAACACGTCTTAGTTCTGTAATGGTAGATGCTACAACCTCATACTGAAACTCCTCTCTAAAACTCTAACGCTGCCATTGAATGAAAGTCCACGCATGGATACAAGCTGCTCATTGTGCCTAAGATGTCACGAAGTGGATTGAATAACTATCACATCTCCCTGAAAGAGTTTTGCTACCAATATAAAATTCAAGAGGCTGTTATGACAAGCCGCTTCACCTAGAAACTGAAATTAGCTTCACTCAGACAAATCACTAATAGAAGACTTCATCTTCTCTCATTCGAATATCACAAAAACAAGTGAGTAAAACATATTAAAGTAGCACAACTCCCCTCACTTTTCCCAAATGAAGGAAGTATTCACGTCCTCCACAAAATCGACTTTGCTCAGAAACAAGAAATCACATCACACCAAAGTAGAAACGAATATCACCAAAAAGAATGTCATCCAATTCGTGCTTGATTCAACCAAAAATAGTTCATAAATTAGGATGGCGATAATGGCTAGCGATTATCTTTGCATTCATAACTAGTATTCTTAGCATACCCGTGTACATGCGAATGATTCATGTCTCGCTTGCAACTCAACTCAGAATGAATGCAGTGCATTACCATAAAGAATATGTCAGAGGATATAAATTATGATCATGGACACTATTCGCAACAATCTGAAGAATAGAATCCATAATGTTAAAATGCCACAATGGCCTTCATTTCGCACTACCATGACTTCCACGCATAAGAAATTTGCTGAAGAATTTAAGGAATCCACCAATAAAAAGAATATATGATAGCATATTGCAGCATGTATATAATGTTGAGGATGATGTTTTGACTCCAGGAATACATGATGTCGACATAAGACCATGAGCCACCCACTACAATGGAGTCAACAGAAGGCGTCGCCCAAAAATAAAGGCGTCAGAAGAAAATAAATGAGACGCATAGGAAAGGAAAGCCACCACATAAAACTGGTATTTCCAATAGAGGCATTAGAATTAATCAAGCCGTCGCCACTAAATTAGCAAGGCGTTACAAAAGAATTGTGCCACATCCAATAACTGGACCCCCTGACATGATATGGCACAACTGTCCCGGTGGAGGAGTCGAACAGATTTGCCTCAGAATCACGTTAGAGAATAAGCCGACCATGAGCTCATTAAACTATGCATAACACTTAAATATTTAACAAAAACTCCATAAAATGGTCAATCATTTCATCTGCATTTCAAGAGTTTATACGTTGAGTTTATTTTATTTTTGTTTCATTACAATTCCTCCAAAGACTTTCAACGAACTCAAGTTTATACATTTCATTTGCATTTAAAAGCTGAGAAATACACTAAACTTTAATATTGCAACACTTATGATTTTCATCATTCCAGAGGTATTCAACACAAAGCATGACAACGGTACGCTAATGCAAATCCTTTGACATCAATGACAAAATATTCAACAGATACATGCTTTTCATGACTTCATTTATAATATGGTAGAACGTTATGTGGACAATCTCCTTGGAATATTTTGCAAGTAGGACAAGCATGTTAGATATTTGAGATTAATCTTTCAATGGTTGCCAAATATAACATAAGCCCAAACCCTAAAAATTATATTTTTTATGTCACTAAAGGTAAACTTTTTGGCTTTATAATCCCTTGCAAAGACATTGAAGTTAATTGTGAAAAGATCAAAGTCATCCTTGAAATGCTTACCCCCTTTAACATCAAACTATTAAATACTTGCCTAGATAGAATCAAATTTCTTAGGAGATTCATTACTTATTATATCAATAAGGCCACTTGCTTAACTTCTTTGCTCTACAAGAATTCCCCTTCTATCTATGCTCCCAAAATTGAGGTGGTATTTGAGGAGCTCACTCATATGTTACATAATCTAAGGTGATAAAATCATTTCAGATACTTCTATTAATGATTGGACAATTGGGGCTTCGCTTTGATGCGAATGCGAGAGAGAGAGCAATACTACCATTGAAAAGCAATGTGTTCCTCTTGTTTGCCACAAAGAAATTGAGAAACTGCATGTTAAGTCAAAAGACTAAAGTTAGTGTAGGTGGATCCTCTTTGTTATAATTTGGGAAAAATCATGGTTGTTGGAAAAACCACAAAATGAATAATCATACCATTATTGATCTTACCTCAAAAGTATCTCATCTCAACAATGCTATTATATGAATATTCATGCTTTACAATATGTTGTCATTTGTGGAATTCTCTTTAAGAGAGGTCTTGGTTGAGTTTTGATGCAATTTCGTGCTAGTATGAATGACTTGTGTGCCCTTGAGGAGTCCTATGGTAGCATTTGTGGTGAACATTTTGGTGGTCAAGTCACTACACTACATAACCATTTGAAGGAATACAAATAAGAAAAATTCACATGAATGCCATTCATTGCCTTGTTAGATGGTTGCACTTTGATTCAGCTCCTTGGCCCTTTTCGACTTGGGATTTTGATTTTTTCGAAAAGTTTAAGCTCACCTCTTTTGAGAAGACCATTGCTACAAATTACTTCACTACTTGGGTTGAAGCCATGCCCATCAATAGCATCATTGGGCTCACTATTGCAAAATTTGTAAATTATTTTTTTTTCAATTTGGCATCCTAGTTGTCATCATTGTTGATGATGTGTTTTGATTTTAGAGCCTCAAGATGTGTTAGTTGAGAAATTCAACATTTCCCTTTCTTTCTTCCATACCTATAACCTTGAGGGGAATGGTCAAATTGAATAAAAAATGAAACTCTGAAGAAGTCCTTATCTACACTATACTTGAATTTTGACACAATTGACACCTTTAATTGTTTCCAACTCTTTGAGCATATTGGGATAGTGTTAGGACAATGTTGGCGTTTCAATTCGTACCTCTGGAATGCGGATTAGAAGCAAATAGCTATGCACAGATCAACTGCTCTTCAAATTAGGAGGGGAAGCTCCCTCTTCGTTGGTGATGCTTAAAGAAAGTAAACTAAACTATTACCAATCTTTTTGTTCTCAGCTAAGAGCACAAGGTTATAAAACTCTTTGTGTCATAGCTGAGGTTTTCCCTTTTCTAGAACTTCAACTACAACTAGGCCTACTCTAATGATGCTTCTAGGAAGTCAAGTAAACTCAGAACTTGAGAGTTAGAAGTAAACAAGGAATGATTCAACATAGAAACTCAAATAAACTCACTTCCAATGCACACTTGAAGGCTCATTGTACTTTTAGATGCAAGCTGAAATAAAGATTATTTAAGTGAAACACATAAAACAAAACCTGAGACATTAGATCAAAGCAAAGTAGGCACAATATTTCCTTTCTCAAATTTCAAACTGTTAATGATATTTTGCAGATATGTGATGAATACTCCTGAAGCGATCTAAAGAGATAAATTTAAATATAGCTTTTAAAGCTATTTAAATTTATATGTTTCAATTTCTTGAAGAGGGCCTAAATCATTAAATGAAACAAACAAATATTAAAAGGAAAATAAATATTATTATTATTTATTTTATTTTAAGAAGCCGACCTGTCTTGAGATTCGCGCCCCTTCAAGAGACGTCCTTCTACCAAAGGCCGACTTCTCTAAATGAAAAGGTGCAAGTCTCTTTAAGTGGTATATATATGAGATGGCTTCATTTGTGTCAAATCATCAAGTCAAGCAATTGAAGAAGAAGTTTGATTATTGCAGCAAGTCGAATCTATCTACAGCAGTTCGATTCAAGGAGAAATTTATTGTATTTGTATCTAGGAGAGGTGCTGTTCATTATATCTATTTGGCATTCTATTCTGCCTAAGTTGTAAGCAGATTTCTGCTTCTATTTTGAATCAATATATAAGAGATATATTGGCTGGGTTTTTCTCCCTCAAGTTGGAGGGTTTTCCCAAGGTATTTGCTGTGTTCTTGTGTTGAATTTGAATTAAATTTCTGTGCTATTAATCTGATCTTAAAATTTAACATGGTATCAGAGCGGGTTTGATGAGGATCCCGATCAGATTTGTGATTATTTGTGATTATATCAGCCATACCCTTGTTTTATTTTCTCATTTTTATTTACCTTTATTCACTCATCAAGATGGTGAATGGTCTTAAGATTGAGGATAGGCTTGATGGAGCATCGAACTTCACTTCGTGGAGATTTTGGATCATGCTTACCTTGGAGGAAAGCGAATTGGCAAAGTTTGTGGAGAGCTCTGACCCCGAGCCTATGGATGAGGAAGAAAAGGCCCTATGGAAGAAGAAAGATACTAGGGCAAAAAAGATGTTGGTTGATTCGGTGAAGGATCATATTGTTCCTATCGTCTCCAAGTTAAGGATTGCGAGAGAAATGTTCAAAACCCTAGAGGAGATGTACGAGATCAACAACACGAGCCGGGCTCTTGCACTGAAGCAACAACTTCATCACTTGAAGATGGCGAAGGGAGAAACTATCATTGCCTACTTCATGAGAATAACCGAATTGAGAGATCAACTCTCGTCTATTGGGCATGTTGTCGATAGCAAGGATCTAACCATGCTGGCTCTCAATGGTCTCCCTTCATCCTGGAAGCCTTATATTCAAGGAATCAGTGCAAGATCAAAACTTCCCAAGTTTGATCGATTGAGGGCAGACTGTATTCAAGAAGAGTCCAGGTTGGCTGCAAGAGGTATTGGGAAAAACTCCGTTAATGAAGATCTTCATGTTCTTGCCTCTCAATCCTTAAAGAAGAAAGGAAGAGGAGGGAAGAAAGGGTATTTCAAAAGAAATAGAGATAGAGGAGCTAGTGGTGGTCCTGCATTTAAGAAGAGGGACCTCTCCAAGGTCCAATGCTTTCGAGGTGACAAGTATGGTCATTTTGCAAAGAAATGTCCTTCCAGGCCTAAGCATCAGGCCGCCTTTGTTAATGTCAATGAAGCCTCCATGCAAAAGGATACAAGTGAATACCTGTTCTATTCAGCCTTGTCAAGTAATGTATCTACCGACTCCAACACATGGCTGATAGATAGTGGTGCCTCTCGACACATCACCGGATTTAGGGAGCATCTATCTGATTTGGTGATGAAAGATTCTAGCGAACAAGTTATTATTGGAGATGATGCTAGTTACTCGGTTAAGGGAGTTGGGACCTCATCTCTTCACTTGGATTTCAGCGACTCGTTACAGTTGGATGATGTTTTATTTGTCCTCGGCATTAAGAGAAACCTTGTTTCCATCTCAGCTTTGGAAGACAAGGGTTATCAAGTTGCTTTTATTGAAGGCAAAGTTTTCATATGGGTGAAGAACTCATACGTCAAGATTGCTCGGATGATTGGAGTTATACATGGGTGTCTCTACAGGCTATGCATGCGCCCCATTTAGGCTCTAGTGCATGATTCCTCAAGTTTGTGTGATCTTTGGCATCGAAGATTGGTTCACCTCCACTTTCGAGCGCTACTTGTTATGGAGAAGATGGTGATTGGCCTTCCTAAATTCAACCAGAAGCATGAAGGAACCTGCAAAGGCTGCGCCTTGGGTAAGAATACAAAAGGTCCATTCCATAGTAGTGAAAGTAGATCCAAATGTGTCTTAGATCTTATTCGTTTTGATTTATGTGGTCCAATGTATGTTGCGTGTCCGAGTGGTTTCTTGTATTACATTATTTTTATTGATGACTACTCTAGAAAGACTTGGATCTATTTCTTGAAATCTAAAGAATCTGAGGAGATATTAGAAAGGTTCAAAGAGTTCAAAGCTCAAGTGGAGAACCTGTCTGGAAAGAAGATCAGGGTGTTGAGATCCGATAACGAAGGAGAATACACTTCTGTTATCTTCCGTAACTTTTGCATTGAAGCAGGGATTACGAGGGAGCTCAGTGTTCCTTATAATACTCGATAGAACGGTGTTGCAGAGAGAAAGAACAAAACTATCGTGGAAGCAGTCAAAGCCATGCTTCGTGACCAAGACTTGCAAATCTCTCTTTGGGCTGAAGCATCCAGGACTGCTGTCTATGTCCAAAATAGAAGTTCTCACAAAATCTTGGAGAATATAACTCCTGAAGAAGCATTCTCTAGGGTGAAGCCCGAAGTAAGTCATTTGAGGATCTTCGGGTGTCCAGTGTATGTTCATATTCCAAAGGAAAAGAGGACTAAGTTGGAACCTTCTGGCAAGAAGGGAATTTTGGTAGGCTATAGTGAGACATCAAAAGCCTACAAAATCTACATCCCAGGACAAAAGACTATTGAGATCAATAGAGATGTCACATTTGAGGTGGATGTTGCATTCGGAAGATCCAAGGGCACTCATATGGAGATCGATGAAGAAGAACCTTCTCAGGATATGGAAGGTGATCATGTTCCGGAGAATCAGAGGGAGGTTCCAGAACCTAAAGAAGATGATGATCCAGCTGAGCCCTTGGAGCCTACTGATGGGCCTACATACATTGTGATTGGAAGGAAGAGACCTCTTTGGGCCAGGAAAATATTGCAGGAGGCAGAAAGTTTTGCAGCCCCAAGAGGAACCTTCAAAGAATGCAAGAGACCAAATAAGTTCTCTAGTTATGTAACCTTGATGAGTAAGATTATTGAGTCAGAGTCTTCCAGTGTTGAGGAAGCTTCTTGTCAACAAGTTTGGAAGGATGCTATGACTGAGGAGTATCAATCCATGCTTAAGAATGATGTTTGGGATATTGTTCCTACACCCGAAGGCAAATCTGTAGTGTCTTCTAAATGGCTCTTCAAGATCAAGTATGCAGCTGATGGGAGCATTGAGAGTATAAGGCAAGATTCGTGGCTAGAGGGTTCTCACAAAAAGAGGGAGTTGACTATGAAGAAACCTTTGCTCCCGTGGCTTGTTATACCTCTTTCATAACCATTATTGCTATTGCAGCATCTAGAGGATGGAAGATTCACCAAATGGATGTGAAGACAACCTTTCTGAATGGTGTCATAGAAGAAGAGGTTTACATTGAGGAACCTGATGGATTTGAGGTACATGGGAAGGAGTCTCATGTTTGCAAGTTGAAGAAGGCCTTGTATGGTCTTAAGCAGGCTCATCGTGCTTGGTACGAAAGGATTGATTGTTACCTATTGAGTTTGGGTTTCTCAAAGAATGATGCAGATTCTAACCTCTACTTTAAGGTAATAAATGGTGAAGCTTTGATTTGGTTCTGTATGTTGATGATTTGATTATCACTGGAGAAGAACACCTCATTCTAAAATGTAAGGAGTTAGCTTCTGAATTTGAAATGAAGAATCTTGGTCTCATGCATTACTTTCTTGGCTTAGAAGTTTGGCAAAAGCCAGATGAGATGATTCTAAGTCAAGGCAATTATACTATTGACATTCTGAAGAGGTTTGGTATGATTGATTGCAAACCTATGTCTACACCTATGGAGACAAACTTACATAAGTTGAAGGAGGCTGCAGCTAGTTCAGAACTGGTGGATTCGATGATGTATAGGCAGCTGATTGGTTCATTGATGTATCTAGTTAACACTAGACCGGATATATGTTATGCAGTGAGTGCAGTTCGTTTATGTGTGAACCAAGGTAGGTACATCTTGTTGCAGCTAAACATATCCTGAGATACTTGCGTGGCACAGTTGGATATGGATTGAGATATTCTACAGGTGTGGATTTGGAGCTGCATGGTTTTACTTATTCTGATTGGGCAGGGTGTGTCACTGATCAGAAGAGTACCTTTAGTTGTTGCTTCAGTTTGGGTTCTGCCATGATATCCCAGTGCAACAGGAAGTAGTCTTCAGTGGCATTGAGTACAACAGAGGCAGAGTACATTGCAGATTGTGTGGCAGCTCGTGAAGCAGTGTGGCTTCGTAAGATCCTTGCAGGAATGTTTGGACAATCAATGGAGCCTACTATCATTCATTGTGATAACTGGAGCTGTGTGAAACTTTTTGTCAATCTTGTGTTTCATGACAGAACAAAGCATGTTGAGATCAAGTACCATTATATCAGAGATATGGTATTCAGGAAAGCTATACAGTTGAGGTATATCAACACTGATGAGCAGACGACAAACATTCTCACGAAGCCCCTCTCTAGGATAAAGTTTGTGTACTTTCGAGATAAGCTTGGTATGGTGGAGAATACAACCTTAACTGAGAAGGAGTCTCAGTATCAGTGATCCTCTGTAATGAGTTCTTCTCTGCAAGAGAAGTTCGAGGTGAAATCCCTTGTTTCCACCCTTTGGGAGAGCCATGGTAGATGTCATGTGTGTGACTCCATGACAACATCACATGAGGGAGTCCGTGATGATTTACTGGTACTTGTGTTTCACCCTCTGGAGGAGCCATGGTGAAAGTCACGGTGAGGTGACAACATCACATTGAGTGATGAGCACTTGTACTTACCATCTATGGAGACAGTCATGATGGTTGATATCACGATGAGGTGATATCTGATATCACGATGAGGTGACAAGCTCTGTCTTACATGGATGTAGCCATGTTGATTAACATCACTATGAGGTGATACATTTTGTATAGCTAAAAGTATTCCTCCCTATCTAAGAGGGAGTGTTAATGATATTTTGTAGATACGTGATTAATACTCCTGAAGCGATCTAAAGAGATAAATTTAAATATAGCTCTTAAAGCTATTTAAATTTATATGTTTCGATTTCTTGAAGAGGCGCCTAAATCATTAAATGAAACAAACAAATATTAAAAGGCAAATAAATATTATTATTTATTTTATTTTAAGAAGCCGACCTGTCTTGAGATTCGCACCCCTTCAAGAGACGTCCTTCTATCAAAGGCCAACTTCTCTAAATGAAAAGGTGCAAGTCTCTTCAAGTGCTATATATATGAGATGGCTTCATTTGTGTCAAATCATCAAGTCAAGCAATTGAAGAAGAAGTTCGATTATTGCAGCAAGTCGAATCTATCTACAGCAGTTCTATTCAAGGAGAAATTTATTATATTTGCTTCTAGGAGAGGTGCTGTTCATTATATCTATTTGGCATTCTATTGTGCCTAAGTTGTAAGCAGATTTCTGCTTCTATTTTGAATCAATATATAAGAGATAATTGGCTAGGTTTTTCTCCCTTAGGTTGGAGGGTTTTCCTAGGGTATTGGCTGTGTTCTTGTGTTGAATTTGAATTAAATTTCTGTGCTATTAATCTGATCTTAAAATTTAACATAAACAATAATTACACTTCTGGGACAACAGGTTTGTAGCAATACAGGCTTATAGTTTAGCCATCAAACCGGAATACACTTGACACAAATTAGACATGAACTGAACAATAATTTGCAACAAAAGGTAGGCATGCAAGCTTCTTCTTACACTAAGTGAACAAATAGTGAATAACAACTTGTAGGCAAAAGTATGTTCGACAATTTGTTATCACAATAACGGTTAAAGAAAAATGGGCAAGGTTGCCCTTATTTATACACAAGCAAGGAGTAGTGAACCCTAAAATCTCCTTGCTTTTACAACAAGACTTGCCAACTTGCAAGCTTTATTTCTGAAACTAAAACATGACAACTAACTTACAACTTGTTGAAAGCAAAAAATAGGGAAAGTTCCAACTATTACAACTTGATATTTCCTCTTTCACAAAGAATAGATAAGCGTGAGACAGGAATAGCAAGAAAACTTAGAAAGGGCATCGAGTTAATTGCTACTTTAAATCTATCTTTGGAAATTTTTGCTATCCTGAAAAAATAACTCATTCATGGATATTTTGGGAAACTATATCTGCCAAAAAGCTAGTAACCTCCTCATTGTTAGGAGCATTGATACTATCTAGAGCAATATTCCCCTTTTCCAGGATTTTCTCGCCTTCTGTAGTCGAACTTAGAAAATATTTGACCTCTTTAGCTGCTTTATCAAATCTTGCCGACATCACGACAATTTGATTTATCTTTCTGGCAACAAAATCACTGCTAAAACTACCATGAAAAAGATTCTGAAACTCTGCTTGCACTTCACCAAGATCAATGAAAGAGCCATCATCATGATGATATCGACAAGGCATTTGTGAAACACATGTGCTTATGAATTTGAGGACATCAACAACCTTCTGTCTATATTCAACTAGTTCTTCAGATATTCTCTCATAAGTTTTTACTTTGAAGAGGTGTTGTTCTCTCCAAGCAAAAATCTTTTTCTTATGTTCTTTTGCAACAACTGAATCATATGCCGTCCTCAAATCTGAAATGATAATCTCATGCATAGGTTTCACCTCCGCCTAACACTGCTCAAACCCATGAATCCCTTGGCGATGATCATGGGCGTTATACCTCAACTTGTACATCTCTGCAAGTACAATTTTGCCCCTGGTGATAAACTCCTCTATCCAATCTCGCACATGCTTCCCATATATAACCAACTGACTTAACTGGTGTTGATCATCTGGTGACTCTAGAATCTGTGGAAGCAATAGAGTGGCTTGTGATGTACCGTGAAGTAGATTAGAAACATATTTACGTAGCTGTTGAATTTCAGCCTTAAGGGATGCCTTATCTTCTCCATCTTTGATCACTCTCTCCTTTAGATTCTTGCTGTAACTTCCAAGAGATTCACATTAGTATGCCGAGTGCTTCTATCGAGATTGGCCTTGACAACCGTGAAGTCATCAATATCCACCTCATCAATATTCTTATCCTCCGGTGGTGTAGCAATCTCAATGATAATTTCACCATTTGAATTCTTCTCTATGTGAAGTTGCTTCTTAGGTTTCTTCACTGGTGTGACTTGGTAGATGCTGTCAAGCTCTGCAAAGTTCAATTGATACGAGGGCTTCCTTCTTTTCCTTCCCAAGACGTTCTCAAGCCAAGACGAGGTGTCTTTACTAACTTCTTTGGGAGGTTTGGTTTCAGCTTCATCAACCTCTTCAACCTCTGAATCAGTATGGATGGGAGATCATCTCGGCGACGGTGGAGAATTAGGAGATGAAGGCACTACTTCTACTTGTGGTCCTCACTCTTCTGGAACTTTTGATACAACTATTGGTCGTTCCTACTAAACCACGTTGAAGAACTCTAGCTTTCTATTCAAACTCTTTTCCATTCTGCTACCCTTCATACCCTCTGGAGGATTGCTCATAGCCTTTATTCTCGGTTTTGGTTTGGTAGAAGATGGTAAGGATGATTGCACTACTAGCGGCTTTGCTGGAATAGTTACCTTGCGTGCTCTCTTATTGCTTAGGAATATCCTGCTATTTTTAACAATCCGGCTCATCCTTTCCTCAATTGAGGTGCTCTCTTTGATGGGCCAGTTGACTTGTGAAAGTGATTGCTGCTCAATTTGATCTCTATAATACATAGGAAGGAGTACTTCTCCATCATCGCTAGACAACGCTTCTACATCCTCTGACAAGAAATCAGCCATCTGTTGGAGGGTAAATCTGCTGTAACTACGCCTGCGCACTTCAAACTCATCCTCGCAATTAGCCCAAAAATCTTCAACTGCGAGCACATGAGCGTGATTTTGACCAAGACGGGATGCAAAGATGCCATGAGGATCGTATGATTGCCTCTCATTGAACAACTTGAGTTTAAGTTTGACAGCTCATCGCCCATCACCTTGGCATCAATCGATGATCAACATCTGTAGATACCCATCTCAACTCGAAAACTAAAAGCAACCTTCTTTCGGTTTCGCAAGAACGTGTGAACTTCATATACTTGCCTTAGAAACTCCATGAACACCACCTCATCTGTGGGTTACCTTGGTAGCATGATTGGACTACTTGAGAAGCCGTACACCTTGATGTAGGAGAATGTGGGAAATTGGATAAACCAATCAGCCCACTCCGCCATTGCTGACCTGGCATTTGATGAAATCTGTACATACAACTCATTGTTTAAGTCTCTCACCGTATGCATCAAGAATGCATCTTCACCCGCCTGTAATGATGTGGACTCTGAAAACTCCAACTGTGGGTAATGATGATATATATGCTGAATACCTAGAGTTGCTACGATATTCAAACCTCTAAACTTGCCTTGAAAGGCCATCAAATATACAAGGTAGGAAATCATGTGAAACTCATGGATTTTGAAATATTCCGTCATCTACTGGTGGAGACTATCACTGATCAAAGTCGGCCAGTCATAGAGTTTTGTCTTATCAATGATGTAAAACATCCAAGACTGGAATTTATTGGCTTTTCCATGACGTGTGACTCGGTTGACCAGAGTAATCATCACTGCAAACTCCTCCTTGAATTCACCACGCCCAACGTTCTTTGGCAAAGTATTGTGCTTCTGCTTCAATGATTTTTGTGCAATTATCTTCCGATATTTGTCCTTTTGCATGTATCACACATTTTCACTCTTCAATGGAGATGACCAGGTTTTCCGGCCATGGCGGTATTGAAAAAAATTTCTCAACATCGCCTGGCCTGAGGTTGGAAACAACTTGTCCATCTGCTGTTTCGATTTCTTGTGTTGTTAGATTGTAATGCTTGACACAAGCAATTACAAATTCAAGGCTCTGCACTGAGATGGGGATTGAAGTTGTTGCAAGCAACCCAAAATGACCAAGACATCTAATTGCAACATATCCCGCGTCTTCGAAAGCACGCAAATCGAACATTGGATTTATATGATGCAAATCAGTTTCAAAAGTTTTCAAGAAATCATGATACAACACTAGCTTGGTTTTGAATTCCATGGGAGAATATTGCATGCTGAAAAACTCGAATTTTGAATATAAACTCGACTATGTTCGAAAACTTTTTGCACAAACTGCTGAAAATAGAATGCTGATTTCTCTTGAAAAAGCAGTTTCTCGGAAAAAAGCTGAAACCTAGGTTTTGTAGAGAATCACATTTCGGAGAGATCCAGTTGATCAGATTTTGAAAAACGCGAGGTTTTCTTGAAAAAGCGTGAAAAAAGCATATTCTTGAAAATATAAAATTTTCCAATCTTGAAGAGGATCAAAAACCAAGCGGACCCAAATTGATGAAATCTGGAAAAGATGACCCCTTTTTCTGAAAAGTGATGCCCTAGAAATTTAAAGCATGAAAGAGTGAGTTTGATCTCGAATCCACGAAGAATTTTGAAAAAGCATCTCGTTTTGGCCTCCAAATCTTGATGCGAAGAAAATTCTATGCCTCCTCCTCTGGACGCCAACCTGCAAAATATGTGAATAATGGATGCAAAAGCCTTTTTAAATAGATGAGGATGAAAAAGCGCTTTATTCCCATGCTTTAAAACTTTGAAACCAATTTGGAGCCGAAAATGTTGAATTTGGACACCTGAATGAGAAAATTTGAAAAGTTTCTAAGGCATTAAACCTTGGGCGCCCCTAGCTAGCTGGGGCGCCTAACTTTGCCAGAGTTAGAATTTTTTTCAAGTTTTTCAACTTTGCTTGTTTCTTGACCTTAGTTTGATCTTTATTTTTAGATGTTTGACATATATGGTGAATTGGCTGACAGATTTGTTGGATAGCCTGAAGAATTCTAAGAAAGATCTCCTGGAGGCTATAAACCCTAAAAAGTGATTTTGGGGGCTCAAAAACTTGGGCGCCCCTGACCAGCTGGGATGCCCAAGCATCCCAGACTAAACCACTTTTTTGACATTTTCAACTTTCTTTTGATCTTTTTTCGTTTTGCACATGCTTCTGCCTCTGTTCAATCTGCAATATTTGGCATTTGACAAATGTTCTGAGCTTACTGATAAATCCGTTGGAGAGCCTATTCAAATCTGAAAGAAATTTCTTGGAGGTTCCAAACCCTAAATACAACTTTTATGTGCTCAAAATCTTGGGCACCCCTGGCTAGCTGGGGCGCCCAACTCTTCCAGAGTTAGCCATTTTTCGGTGAGTTTCAACTTTCAAATTTGACCATTTTTGTTCCTCACGATCTATTCTCCATTCGATCTGAAATTGCCGGCAACTAACGAATCTGATATTTTGGCTGAGATATCCACAAGAATGATGGTTTTTGTAAACCCTAGAAACTGAGTTAGGCCTCCCAAAATCCTAGGTACCCTTGCTAGCTGGGATGCCCATGGATTCCAAAGTTAGAATATTTTGAAGTTTTTTCATGATTTTCATTTTACCCTTTTGAAGCAACCTCTTTGTTTGATCTGATATTTGACCATTTGATTGATCCAGTAACCTGGCTGATGGATTCATTGTGAAGCTAGAAGAATTATGAGAAAGATATCTTCGAGGCACAAACCCTAATTCTAGCTTCTGACTGTCTTAAATGTTGGGCGCCCCTGGCTAGCAGGGGCGCCTTTACTTGCTCGAGTTAGTTTTTATTTTCATTTTTCAACTCTCCACTTTCTCCTCACTCTGCACTCCACGCTCGACAACTACTTGTTCATTGAATGTTGGAGACTGAAAAATATGCTAAGGCAAAGTCAACTAGGCACCTTGACTGGACAGGGGTGGGGCAAATTATAGTAGACAGTGCAACTACAACAAGGGGAGAACTTTCTTTGGGAAAAAACATCTTAGTCGCCTATATGCCATAGGAAGGATACAATTTTGAAGATGCAATACTTATTAGTGAACGTCTGGTATATGAAGACATTTTTACTTCTTTCCAGATCGTAAGATAGAAAATTGGAGTTTATGTTATGAAGTAGGGCCCTGAAGTAATCACTAGAGAAATACCTCATTTAGATGCTTAGGGGTGTCTAGCATCTCCAGTGTTAGACAAATTTTCACCATTTTCAATATTTTTAGATTTCCCTCCTTCGTTCTTCGTTCCTTGAGCATCTTTTGTCGTTTCTCGATTTGTGTAGTGTTTGAGACCTTGAATTTGACACTTGGCAGTTGACCATCCTCCATTGATGACCTTGGAGCTCCTGTTTTAGCTTCTGAAAAAACAAAATAGACCCACTAGAGAAAAACTGATCTTTTGACGATTTGATTAGACCAACCTGATCAGGAAGTATTTTTAGCCAATCAAAATCAATGAGCCCTGGAAGCAGAAATTCTATTTTTAGAAAATTTTGCTAATATCCATTTGAGAAGAAACCTAGAAAACTTAAAAAGAAGTCTATTTTTAGAAAAAAATTAAAAATAGAAACTTTCCTAAAAAGTAGGGTCAAAAAATTGAGATTTGGGTTTTGTAGATAACTTCACTTTGAGCAGACCTAGATCATCTGATTTTGAAAATTTTGAGTTTTTGACCAACATGCATGACATGCAAATTTCCATTTTTTGACCTTTTTGACAATTTTTACAAGACTTTTTAACGAGTCTTTTCAAAATGCCTTAATGAAGCAATTTTTTTAATTTTGGGCATTACAACAAACAACCGTGAGGAAAACCCCTTACTCTCTTGGATATGATTGCAAGGATGTCCTCCCTCTCAAAGCTTTTATGCTATGTGAGGAATAAAACTCTTAGGAGCTACGTTGATGTGTAGAAATGTGCTTCCTTCTTACTTAATTAGATGGATTAGATGAACAAAGAATTGATACTATGCAACATGATCATGCACAACAAGAATGCTAATGTCAAAACATAAAAAAACTTGTTTGCTAATATCCTTTAAAGGTTGAGATAGTGTTTATTTAAGACAAAATACAAAAAGAAGGGGTAATTAGTTGCTAAACATTTTTTACCTCTTTGCCATATGGAAAGCTTGGAAAACAATGCCTATCACCTTTGCTTCTTTTGATTGTTAGGATCTCAAGAACTCGATATACGAGCCTAAATGTTACCATGTTTGATGGCCCACCTTTGGGCCTTGGTAGTGCAAACATCCCTCCCATCATTCTATACCACTTCTCTTGGGTAGATTTGTGCATGCATGCTCACGTGGATTCAATATTGACATGTATACACATGTGTTGATAATCATTGTTGTGCTGAAGATATAAAAACATACATTACTAGAAGAAAAATTACTTACACAATGTCTGAAAATAAGATGGTACATAGTCTAATGATACACCTAGCTTCGTATTAATTCATCCATGTGCCTCAAAAAATGCTGTATAAGTATATAACTTGGGTCATAGTGGACACCCTATGTACTTCTCCATGACCTCACAAACAGTTTTGAGATGTAGACTTGTCTCTATATCTCCTTCGAACTTTATTTATTGTGCCCCCAATCAATCCTCAAACGATAGTTCTCTTGTTTGGAATTGATGGCCTCAATGGTATTAGTTGGATAATCATTGTGAGATACTACATTGCTTGCATGTCTTGTTGTATATGCTCCTATAGTGTTTGCTCTTATTTTAGTTTCTTAATCTTTTCAGCTGCTTTGATGGCAATTGTGAAATATATAGCGAAGGGATAGGCTAGTATGTAACTCTTTGTGCCCACTTGATTGGCCCTAGCTACTCTAATGTATTGTGGAAGCTTGTCAAGAGCAATTTCCATCACAACTTCTCATATTTGTGGCTTAGATCATATCAGCAAAAAATGTTTGGGGAAAAATTGGCAAATTAAAAGTCAGATTTTTTTGAAAAGATCGGATTTATGAAAAAAGGTAAAAGATTGTAGAAATAAAGACAAACTATTTTTTTCTGAAATTTAAGGGCATTTCCATAGCATAGAGATAGAGAGAGAAAATAAAATAGAGAGTTTAACACATGAAATGTAGAAAATAGGATTTTGTTGTTTATATTCATATCATTGATTACATTGCATTGCACAAAGCATACTTCATAGTGCATAAATAATAACTTGATAATTACAGTTGATAAAGTTTCAATTACAATATAGTTTGTACAAAGTCAACCTATAAACTAAGTAAAAAGTTCTAAAAAATCAAATGTGGCCAATGACTCTTGCTATTACAAATAGAGCAATGCTAGAGGGCTAGCAGGGCCTGATGATGAAGCTCCTAGTTCAAAGCTTCTCCTAAGTCAATAAACATCATGTTATCCAAGTTGGCCTCTAGGACCTCAAAATCCCCAGGCTCAAGAAAGTCATTAAAAAGACAGTTTTCTTTTGTTGACTAGACATCATAAATTACAAAACGGGAATCAATTGATTCATATTTGTGATTTAACAGTACTTGCAATTTCTAGAAAAATGTCAAAGAGAACTATATGAAGAGTGTGAAAGGGAATTTATATGACAAATGAAGCAATTACAAAGTTCAACTTAATAGATTTTGAATCAAATAGCTCAAGATAGAGTAATTTGAAACAAAATCTTAAATCTCGAAAGACCATAAATGATATTGAAATGTTGTCATTGATAACTATTTTAGCAAATTTGTAAAAGAGTAAAGGGAGTGTTAAATATTTTTCCATTAGACAATAAAGACCAGCTAGTACTAAATAAGAGAACAACTATTTGAGCAACAGTTTTTGCTATTATTATTCAAGTAAATTTTCCTTGATTTTGCTTATAAGTGGATGATGGAGTTAAAACCATTGGACTTTGAGTTGAGAATTTGAGAGATTATAGGTACAAGTTTCAATGGAAAATCAAAGCATGAGGAACATTCCCTTTCAATGGGATGGTTGCTGCTGAAATCTATCTGGATCATTAAAGAGCAAATATATGAGGCCTACTTTGGGAGGGACTAAGATAAGACCGCAAGACTAGGGCATGACTTCTCTCAAGGCATGTATTAGTTTGTCTGATACCTATTTTAACATGCATGGAATGCTACACTATATATGCCTAAAACATTCATGCACTGCTATTGTACTCTTTGCAGGCCTTCCGAATTTCCATGCATATGACTATCCTAAATGGAATGCAGTTCCCGAACAAGTGTAGGGCATTGTAAGAACCCAAGATGGATTTGAACGATAGTTTCTGCTCTTAACTTGACATATTTCATTTGTCAATTAAGAATGCATGAACTGAATTTAACCTTTAAGATTTCTATGAGCATTAGGATTGTCTGATCGAATTGTTGTCACAGAATTTATGATATCATGATAGTTCAATATTTTGAGATGTAATGTAAGCTTAATCTTTTAACACAATGCAGGATACAATAAAGATAATCTCAAGCTGCCAATGATCACTTTCAGATTTCTAAGAACTGAGATACAATGACCAATACTCGGCAACTCCTATAGAACTTAACAAACAGATTGAACAATAGAAATAGATTATTGCTGGCAATGTATTGCTCAGAATTACAACAGACCAACCAACTCAGAATCACATAAATGTTCAGATCAGAATATTCAAGATTAACAATTACAAACAAGAATCCGACCTGGAATCCACTGCTAGGCTAGAAGGTTAGCAACAGCAATCTGGTTATTGTCTGAGAATGCAGATTCTGACTCTGTCCAGCAATGTTTAACCTCCAACGACCTTCAGAAGGGCAGAATATTAACCCAGCTCGACTCGCCAAGCAAGTAACCACCCAAACATCCTTCACAATACCTCCAAAGTGGGTGATTTTTCTGCACGACCCTCATGTGATTGAAATTAGACCCCATGCTGGAAGAATAATACCTGTAGCAAGCTGTCTGGGTCTCAGAAACTCACGCAACTCTCCTGGTGACCCCCATGTAACAGTATGAATGCATATTGAGGGTGCAAAGAGGTCGGACTTCCTTAATTTGAATGAACTGACCAGTAGTTTCCACGTCCACTGTAAACTTCTGTTTATGCCTTCAAAACACAATGCCTAAACCCTTAAAACAATCAGCAGGTCGATATCAGAGATAGGAGTGAAATAGGGAAGAGGTATGGCGACTCAGTGAAATAATTTTTTTAATAAGCCTATGCGCCAGGACTCCAACCAGACAGTAAGAATATGCATCAAAGCTCAGGTTGAATAGCCTTATAAATTGCAACTTAGATATCAAACCCTTGAACTGATTAGAAATCGATATCACCAATTTTGTCTCTGAAAGAGACTCACAAAATTGCATTAACGCTCTAGTAGAAGACTTGAGTGATCTCCTCAATGCTCCAGCTAGGGTGGAATCGTTTCACCATTGGAACCAGATGCCCTAGGGTTTCCCTATCCTCGAGACCAAGAAGCTTCGAGAGCTCTCCAAATGAAAAATCGAGAAAATAACAAGCATGAATGAAAATGAGCCTCCAAACTCCTTTTATATTTCTCACTTTAATTTCCCGCTTAAATAATATAAAGTGACTTTATAAAGTTATCTTTTTAATATTTCACTTAAAGTCACTTTATGAAATATTTAATTAATCACTTAACATTACCTTTTTAACTTTTGCTTTTCTTGCCAGGTAATATTAAATAATTAAATAAATGAATTCCCTTTTTCCGCCTTTAGCCTTCGAGAATTAGAAAGGCTAAATTAGCATCTTGGGTGATCATAGAGAAGGGGACATTATAGTCCTCCCTTCCCGAGATTGCTTGCCCTCAAGCAATTGCAAATTGGGATGCTGTAGTATCTATTCTCCCTCCCAAGTTGCATCCTCCATTGGCAGGTCTTTCCACCTTATCAAATACTCTTTAATCACCCTATTTATCAATCTCCTCTCTCGGGTATCAACTATCTCCTCAGGAATTGGTACCAGATGTTCCTCCTCATCCAATGGAGGCAATTTTGATGATGAAGTAACCTGCTCTTGAAGTGCCTTCTTGAGGCACGAAACGTGAAACACATTGTGGATCTTGTTGTTTTCTGGCAGTTCCAACTCATAGGCTACTTCTCCCACACTTCTGGTAATCCTGTAACGACCATAAAATCGTGACTTAAGCTTTTTTGCACCGCTTCTTTTCAGCGAAGGCTGCTTGTACGGCTACAATCGTAGGAAAACTAAGTCTCTCACCTCAAAATTGCGCTCAAACCTATGCCTATCTACATAGGTCTTCTGCTGATTTTGTGCCACCTATAAGTTCTCCTTAAGAGCCTTAAGAATGACTTGGCGCTCCTGTATCCAGTCTTTAGCTTTAGAAGCCATGCTCTGGCCAAAAGCTAAATCAAGAAATGATGGTGCCTCATAACCATACAATGCATGGAAGGGAGTCATATTGATCGACATGTGGTA
This sequence comes from Sequoiadendron giganteum, assembly GCA_007115665.2. Lineage (NCBI taxonomy): Eukaryota > Viridiplantae > Streptophyta > Pinopsida > Cupressales > Cupressaceae > Sequoiadendron > Sequoiadendron giganteum. The sequence goes on along the minus strand of CM021107.1, from coordinate 365,485,325 downwards.
AGTGGTGTTCTAGCAATGCTCCCCCAAGTGTAACCACTTAATCCACTCTCTGCTGTCCAAAAACATAATTACACAGATATCCCTCAACCCACTTATTCACGATCTTAGTTCGACCATCTGTTTGAGGGTGATAACTTGTGCTCGAAGTCAACTTCGTCCTTGCTAATCTAAACATCTCCTACCGAAAGCACTCAGGAACCTGCTGTCCCTATCATTGACTATGTACCTCGACAACCCATGCAGTTTGAAGATCTCTCTGAAAAATAACTCTACCACCGGAGGTGCCTTGTACTTTGAAGATATAGCAGAGAAGTGATCAAATTTTGTTAACCGATCTACAACCACATAAATACAGTCTTTACCATGAACCTTGGATAAACTGGTGATGAAGTCCATCGAAATGCTCTCCCACTTCTGCTTTGACTTGTTTTGTTGACAAGTCATACACTCCCTAACATACCTCAATACATCATCATTGAGGCCATTCCAAGAGAACCTCTCTTGAATCTACCGAAATGTCTTGAAGTAGCCCTGATGTCCTACTAAGGGGGTGTCGTGAGTAGCCCTCAAAATCTTCTCCTTGAGTTTAGATTCTGACACTACATAGATTCTGTCCTTATAGAAAATGATATCATCCATTACCTTGTAATGGTCATCTTGCACCTGTCCATCCATCAACTCACATGCGAATTTGTTCTTGGAGTACTCTACCAAAATGAGATTTCCAAGTTGCTGGAATCTCTGTGAGTGAGCAAGCTGTTGGTTTTTTGGAAAGGGCATCTACAAATATGTTCTTCTTGTCTTTTACGTACTCTATGCCAAAATTGTAGGCCTGTATCTTGCTGACCCACTTTTGCTATCTCTTGTTCAAATCCTTCTACTCCAAGAAATATTTGAGACGGTTGTGGTCGGTCCTCACCACGAACCTCCCACCGAATAGGTACAACCTGAACTTTGCCAGTGCATGCATTATGGTGAGCATCTCCTTATCATAGATGGAATACAACCTCTCAAGCCCCCTCAACATACGACTTTCAAAGGCAATCGGATGCCTGTTCTGCATCAACATTTCTCCTATACCCTCACCCAATGCATCACACTCCAAAACAAATGGCTGAGTAAAATCTGGAAGTGCCAGTACAAGACAACTGCTCATCACCTCCTTGAGCTTATCAAAAGCTCTTTGTGCCTCGTCTGACCACTTGAAGGCCCCTTTCTTAGTGAGATCTGTCAACAGTGCCCCCAGCTGTGAGAAACCCTTGACAAAACGCCTGTAATAGTTGCATAGCCCAAAGAGACCAAACAACTCGATAAGGGACTCAGGCGGTGATCAATCAAGAATTTCCTAGATCTCTTGATGAACCTATACACCCTGTGCACTAATCGTGTGACCTAGATATAAAATCTCCTGAAGGCCAAACTCACACTTTGAAGCCTTAGCATACAAGGACTACTCCCCCATGATGCCCAAAACATTATCCAAATGTTTCAGGTGATCATCCCAAGTTTTAGTGTAAATGAGCAAATCATCAAAGAACACCAGAAGATACTTACGCAACTGCTTGTTGAAAATATGGTTGATGCAGGATTGAAAAGTAGTAGGTGCGTTAGTCAACCCGAAGGGTATGACTAAGTACTCATAATGCCCGTAGTGACACCTGAAAGTTGTCTTGGGAACATCCTGTTCACGAATCCTGATCTAATGGTACCCAGAACGAAGATTGATCTTTGAGAAATACACTGCCCCTTGTAACTCATCTAGTAACTCATCGATCCTGGGAATCAGATACCTGTTCTTAATTGTTTTCTTATTTAGAGCCCTATAGTCAATACACATCCTCATTGTCCCATCCTTCTTCACCAGAACAACAAAAGAAGCAAAGGGACTGGAGCTCGGTCTGATATGTCCCATGTCAAGCAATTCCTTGATTGCTTTCTCGATCTCATCTTTAAGCTTTTTGGGATGTTTGTAGGGGGTGGTTATGACAGGCTTGGCCCCCTTCTCCAACTTGATGGTGTGCTCAAATCCCCTATCTGGCGGTCTCCTTGGGGGAATCTCTCCAAATACTCTATCGTGCTTACCCAACAGTGACTGGATATCCACATTGTAAGGCTGGTCATTGTCAGGTGTCTCCTTAGTAGTAATTAAGTAGTCTGCTACCCAAGCAACATCCCCATGCTTGAAGATGCTCTCCATCCTCTTAGTTGACACTATCTTCAGTGACCCATTTGCCATACCTCTAAGCATGACCTTCTTACCATTCGCTGCCCTAAACTTGAGCTCCATAGTTTGGAAGTTTTGTTAATACTTCCCCAGCAAAGCATTTGTATCACCCAAGCCTACCACATAAAAATCATCTGTAACCGTGTAGTTACCCAAAGTAACACCCAACTGAGGAACCCTCTGAGTGCATGACATATTGAACCTATCTGCAACCATTACACCGAATCCCTCAAAACTCTCTGTTGGTATACCCCTCTTAGCCACTAAGGCTAAATCAATGAAGTTGTGGGTTGCCCCACTATTGATCAACACAATAACATGTTGTCCTTGCAAAACTCCCCGAATTCTAAAGGAATTAAACTTGGGAGTACTTGAGATAGTAGCAATGGCGCCATTCTTAGTCTCCACTAGTGGCTTCTCGTCCTCCGAACTACTATCATTGCTGCCCTGTGCTTGCCCAACCTCTCCATCCTCATTGTCAGACACAACCTCAATGTAGCGAACCTTACCCTTAGCCATGCGCCTATGGCCAGGCTCCCAATGTTCCTTGCAACGATAACACAAATTCTTTCTCCTCAGCTCCTTACGAGCCTCCTCATCAAGTTTGTCCTTCTTAGGCCACTCTTTTTGAAAGGGTTTTTTATGCTTGTTTTTCTGAGGTATGAAGGGTTTGGATGGAAACTTACTCTTGGGCATCGAATGCTCTGTATCATAGGCCTGTATGATAGCATCCTGTAGGGACTCTAGTTTGAAGGTCTTGATCCACCCATGAAGTGGCTCAGAAAGACCCTCAATGAACAACATGATTAACCTGTGCTCCAACACCTCTGAAACCATAAACGAGAGTCTCTGAAACTCAACAATATATGCATCTACTATGCCACTCTGCTTGAGTTGTGCCAACTCTTTGAAGTGAAGCTCTGAATCCTTCTGTTCAAATCGATCCATCAGTTTCTAAGTAAAGTCCAAGTATGATGTGATACTGGCATGGCCCAAAGTAACCAGCCCATGGTATCACCACTCATGAGCCTCACCCTCCAAATGCAAATTGGCATACTTAATTGCCTCTGACTCCAACATCGGGTTGAGTTGGAAATAAGTGTCCAACTTCTGAAACCATGATCTAGCTGTGCACTTACTGGAACCATTGAATGAGGGAATAGAAAGTTTTACCGCCTTATACTGCAAGTCTTGATTTTGAGGGCCCCTATTGTGATCTCTGGGTCTATTCTCGTATTTTATAGCATGAAAATCCTGTAGGGTCATGGCTGCGTGAAACTCATCTCCAAGGGATTGATATTCCCTCAAATAATTGGTGAAACCCTCACCTTGAGCTTGCTGCCCTTGATTACCCTCTGGGTGACCTCCCAAAAACTGAGGCATTAGAGGCCTAGCAGTCACCCTACTAGCTGTCCTAGCATGAGTATGTGCAGGTTTATGTGTATAGCTTCCCTCTACATTGTTTCCATCATTCCCATTGCCTCCATTATGTCCATTTGTACCACTGTTACCATTGTTAACAACATTGTTTCTATCATTCATCAACTGAGTCAGGAGCTGCACTACCTGTTGTTAACCCCTAGCAAGGTCATTGAGGATCTGTAATGTACTACCCTTGGGTATCTCACGTATATCACCCATTTCAAACCTTTCACCCATGTTTTCCTCTTCTGATGAATTTGAAGCAAACAAATCAAAGCCTTTTTCTCATGCCCTTCTTTCTTCTCCTTGTTGTACCCAAAATTGAAATTTTTGCTTCATTAAGGTATTTTGGTAAAAATGGTCAAAAACTTGTAAAATTGTCGTCAAAAGTCAAAAAGGGACAATTTCTAAAAATAGCAATTTTCTATTTTTAGAAATTTCTAAAAATTAAACGGACCATAGGGTTTTTCTGGGTTTATTGTCAAAAGGATGCTCGCAAAATTTTGGAAAATTTTGAAATTAGGGTTTCATGCCCTATTTTTAGGGGAAAACCCTAAAAATGGAATCTTTGTAGAAATGGCTAAAATTGATTTTGATTGGTTGTTTCTACTTCATGATCACATTGGTCTAGTCATAATTGTTAAAAAGTAATTTTTTTTTTGGTGGGTCTATTTTGTTTTTTTAGGAGAAAAATTAGGACCTCCAAGGTCATCAATGGAAGATGGCCACATACTAGGTGTCAAAATATAAGTCTCAAATGCTGCACAGAACAATCTTATGGTGAAAGATGCTTGAAAAGCAGTGAACAGAGGAGGGGGTTTCAAAAAGTTGAAAATTGCAAAAAAATATTCTAAGTTTGGAAAAGTTAGGCACCTTGTTTCAAGGGAGGCGCTTGGCACTCAATGCCTTAGTTAATTTTTCAATCTTCGTAGGTCACACACGCATAATGGTGAACATAGTCAACATGTCAGTATTGGCGATCAACACAGTCGACGAGATGGTAAACACGAGGTGCGAGGAGGTTGAGAATCATCGAAAAATTTCTAACACTGGAGCACAAAAGCACCCCTGCTAGCTAGGGGCGCCCAAGATTTCAGGTAGTCAAAAGTACTTTTTAGGGTTTGCAGCTTCAAATAGTTTCTTTCTAGATTTGAGCAAGCTTTCCAACGAGTCTAGCATCTAGGCCACGGGATTTGTAAAATGCCCAGAAACAAAGAACCAATAGAAAATGAAGAAATTCAATTTAAAAATTGACTCTGTTGGATAAAAGTGCCCCTGCAAGCCAGGGGCGCCTAGCATTTAGGGCAATCAGAAACACTTGCTGGGGTTTGAAAAATTTACTACTCTTCTTAGAATTCTTCGGGCTTTCCAATGAATCTATCGACCAGTTCAACGGATCCATCAAACACCCGGAATTGCAGATCAAGTAGAAATGTCTAATCAAAGGGGGAAATTGCAAATCACAAGAATCATAAAAAAATGGCTAACTCTGGCAAAGAAAATTGCCCTTGAGGACAAGGGTTCATAGAAATTAAGGCATTCAAAACCAGTTTTTAGGGTTAGTCACTTCCAAGAGATTCATCCCGAATTTAGTCTAGCTTCGGAGTGAATTCATCTGCGTGCTTAGACGACTTGTCAAATGTTGGCAATCGAAGATCGAACATACATAAAAAATGGTTAAGTTAGGAGCAAAAAAGTCCCTCTATAGGCCAGGGGCGCCTAGGATTTTAGGCAACAAAATGCAGTTTTTGGGGTTTGTAACCTCAAAGAAGTTCATGTTAGATTTCTTCAAGCTTTCCAACGAATCCAGCATCCAGTTCACCGGATCTCCTGAACAGTTGAAATTATGGATCAAGCAGAAAATTTATCCGAAGATTAGAAAACGTTGAAAATTAAAAAACATAAAAAATGGTTAACTCTGGTGAAGAAAAGTGCCCTTGCAAGCCAGGGGCGCCCGAGCTTTCAAGGGGGCAAATGCGGTTTTTAGGTTTTGCAGCCTCCAGGAGATACTTCTTAGTTTTTATTACGCTCTGCAATGAGTCCGTCAACCAGTTCACAGGATCTATCAAACGTCCAGAGTCAAAGATCAAACAAACGCGTTTCATCAAGGAAAAGTTGAAGATCTTGAAAAATGTTCTAACACTGCAAAGTTGGGTGCCTTATCTCAAGGAGGCATCCAAGTCAAATTGAGTTAGAAATTTTTGAAAGACGTCTTCATGCTTTGCCCGCCCTATTTTCTAGAGACTCTTTGAGTTGACAGATATTTTCACGTGATCACTCCTAAATTTAGGGTTTTCGCGAGTTAACTACTTCTTTCACCTCCAAACTTTACTTTAGAAGCATTTGGGCGTCTATTCTTTATTATTTTGCAGGTTAGCTTCAACGAGCAAACACAAAATTTTCTTCTCAACAACATTTGAAAAAACAAAGTTCTTCATAGATTCGAGTATAGGTTGCACAGAAGAACACTTTTCCGTGATCTATTTTTCCAAGGCATCACTTTTTAGAAACAAAAGGTTAGCTTCTCCAAAATTCATTGATCTAGGTCTTTTTATTCTACATTTCTCTTGAAGATTGGCGAATTTTTATTGAAGCTTTCAAGCCTATTTTTTAGGGATTCTTGAAAAATCACCTTTTTCAGGAAATTGACAATCTGGGTCTATTTAGCACAAGATTGGCTACAAAACCCATGCCCCAAACTTTTCCATTGAAAAAAATCAAGAAAAGCATTAGAAGCATAAAGCTGCAAAAGAAACAAAGGTCATCACTCGAGTTACAAAGTCGTAAAAGTTACCAATCAGTGAACTGCCAGTTGCAACGTGCAAATATTTCCAAAAATAGAACCCAAGTGATGACAACAGTTAACTCGAAGCCTTTTCCAAGTTTAACTGACTGTTGTCTTTTCATGCATGTCTATTCTTTGGAGCTACCTATTGTACAATTGGAGCTTTCTTTGGTTTTAGATCAGTTAATTGATGTAGTCATTTCAGTTAACTGTTAGTTATCTTTGTTTAGACAAAGGAATAAATCTTGCATGATTGGCAAGATTGATTGTTAACACAAGGAAGATTTTAGGGTTCACTACTCCTTGTGTGTGTATAAATAAAAGCAGCCTTGCTCATTATTTTCTTAACCGTGCTTGTGATAACAAAATGCTGAGTATTTTGGCCTGCTTCTTTGATATTCAGTATATGTTCAACTTTGTTTGTGTAATTTGGTTTGATCGTAAATTGTATGCCTATTTTAGCTACAATCTACTGTCCCAAATGTGTTTTACTGTTGGAATTGAGGAAATAAATCTTATGCATACCTTGCTTTGATCCACGTTCTCAAAGTCTTTCTGTGTTTTTGTTTCATGTTTTGCTTTCATATCTTTATTTCAGCATTCATTTGAGAGTACAATGAGTCTTCGGATGTGTTATGGAAATAAGTTTGTTTAACCTTTGTGTTTATCAATTATTCCCCGTTTACTTCTAAATTCTCTTGCTCTGAATTTACTCGAGAAATTAGAAGCGTTATTAGTTTAGGTCTAGTTGTAGTTGAAGTTATAAAACCAGAGAAAACCTCAGCTGCAACAGATTGAGTTTTATAACCTTGTGCTCTCAGCTGAGATAAAAAGATAAGCAATTAGTTTAGTATTTTCTTTTTATGCATAATCAACAAAGAGGGAGCTTCCCCTCCTAATTTGAAGAGTAGTCTAATTGTGCATAGTTGTTTGTTTCTAATATGCACACCATAGGTGCGAATTGAAACACCAACAGTTTTCTGGCACCCACCGTGGGGCATGAGGCATAAAACTTCAAGAAAGCTAACGCTTTATGACACGAAAATGACCATTTGACATCCTATTGCATGATCCATACAGAAGCAATGGATGATAACAATGATAATGGTGGCAAGGATTATAGAAATCAGAGACTTCCACCCTCATTACCTTGGGGTAATAACATTGGACTTTTGGGTTTGCAGGAAAATCATGAGTTACCTAAAGGATCAAGGAAGCACTTTCCTCAGTTTCACGATGATGGAAGTCAACACCTGGATGAACATTTTTTTGCATTCGCAACAGCTTGCGCCGTCTTGCACGTGGCACATGAAGACATCACAGTTCGTCTCTTTGTGGAGACTCTTGTGGGAAATGTTGCCGAATGGTTCAATTACTTGGAGTTAGGCATTATCACAAGTTGGGCAACTATGAGCGAAAAGTTTTTTTTGAGATTCAAGCCCGCTGAAGACAGTCATCTATTGTTTGCCCAACTTGCAAATTCAAAAATGGAGCACAACAACTACACGAGGGAATTTGTAGCAAGATTTAATTGTCTTGTTACATGACTTTCTTCTACACTCAATCCATCATTGAAGATTTTGATGAGCTGTTTCATAAATGCTCTTTCATCAGAGATAGCCTTCTTTCTCAAGACGACAAAAGAAACAGAATTGACGGATGCGCAAAAACACTCCATCGAGTTGGAGGATAATATGATCACCTCTGGCAACATGATGGGGGACTCAATCAAACCTCTAGTTCAGAATTTTGTAGATCCACTGCTACAAAATGTAGCCAATAAAATGTTTGAACTACCACCACCACAATACCATCCTCAGCAGCCAAAGCAGCCGAAAGGAAATAATTTTCAGCCTTTCAATAATTACAGGCCTTGATGCAGTATTTTGTTCTTTCCATGAGATTGATGCACATACCGGTTCTACATGTCTTGAAAATTTAAGAATGAATCAAATCATGGGATACATTGATCCTGCACCTAGTTCAAGTTTGGTCTCTACAGCAAGTTCGAATGTTGTCTTACCACAGATGGACAACTTCGATGCCGACTTTGCTGCGTGATACTTTGAACCTATTATTAAAGAAAAAGAAGACCCCCGCCACTACTCTCTTGCAGTAATTCACGAAAGACATTCAATGCTTGTGTTTACACATGCTTTGCACTTGAAAGCGCAAAAGGACGAAGAAGAGAGGTGGAGAACTAAAGAACAAATTAAGGAAGTGGTTGCAATTTCCACTTTTAAAAATTCACAAGAAAATGCTAAAGTGGTTGCTCAAGACCTGTCTTTAGCAAATTTTTACATTGTAAACTCCATGATGAAGACCAAGGTTAAGATTTCACAATTGGAGTATCTTCATGATCACCCTGAGCAGCTGGACAGAATAATACAATATGGAAAGAAAGAGGCTTCAATTCAGCCTACATTGATCGAGTCATTTTCTCTACGAGAAAAGCCTAAACCCTTGTATATAGGAGGATTCAAATTGAGCAATTTCATCATAGATTCAGAAGCTTCAGACAACGTCATGCTCTACAAGTGATGAATGCATTAGGACTTTCATGCACTAAGACGCAAGATAAGTGTTATTCACTTGAATCTAAGTCGGTGCCATTGGTTGGACAATTGAAGGACACTCAAGTAAGGTTGGCAACTTGTCTGGAGAAAAAGTTAATGATGAATATCCTAGTGGTTGACATTCCAGCCAGCTACGGTATGTTGTTGAGTCGGAGTTTCTGTAGAGATCTTGGTGGGGCAATGCAATTAGATTGGTCGTTTGTAACCATTCCTGTAAAGGAGGTGAAAATTAAGATGGAACCTAAGCCCAAATCCCGATTCATAGTGGTGAAATCCCTAGATCCCATAGCCCAAATTCTATTTCAAGAAATGGGTTCTGGTAATTATATGACTCTGTCAGAAACTGAAGATCAGAAAATTGCTTGTCCTACAAGGAGATTGATGGAGGATACAAAGTTATGGACAAGTCGATGGGGGTTGTTCGATTGCGGGTTCAGGATTAGGGGAAATGATCAACTTCCCTAAAGGACAATATTACCCATTTGCATATTGCCGACAATTGGATTCACTGAAGTTGAGAAAGAGGCACTTTTGTTAGGCCTCAAAAATGCCAGAGACATGGGAATCGAACTCCTGTGTTAAAGAGGATGTAGAGTGGATTGATGAGCCAATCAAAAGATATTTCTAGGTCAAAAAAGATCACGTACGACATTATAGAAACCAAGTTTGGAACTTGATTGACTGGTTTGAAGCATTCAACATCTCGAGGATGGACGATAGCAAAACTAATGCCTCAGTGGTATCAACTTTCCCATTTGCGTCATATTCTGACTTTGTTGGAGTACCTTTGCTTGGATATATGAAAACCTGTGAATCTTTATCCCGGAGGGATTGTCTCCTGCAATACCCATCAAAAGAGAAGTGAAGCCTTTCAGGCAAAAGCGGCATGGATGGAAGGCTCTTCTCGTTGCCATACAATGAACAATATCTAAAGCACTTCATAATGTTATGTCGTAATGTATTTCCCTATTTCATAAAAGTTGTTGTGTTATAGGTGATTAGGTAGTCTTGTTTTAGGTGTTTTTAGGGAAGTTCCAATTGATAGGTAATTACCAAATGATCTCGACTCTAATGCCCAACTAATAAGACACTGGTCTACACTTAAATATCCAGTGATTCTTTGTTCTCCTATGCCGTAAGTATCCGACATGGTCCCTAGAGAGAGCCAAATGTTGAAACCAAAATTAAAATTTTTGCTTCATTAAGGCATTTTGGTAAAAATGGTCAAAATCTTGTAAAATTGTCGTGAAAAGTCAAAAGGGTCAAAATTTCTAAAAATAGCAATTTTCTATTTTTAGAAACTTTTTAAAAATAAATGGGCCATCGGGTTTTCTGCGTTTAGTGTTTAAAGAATGCTCACAAAATTTTGGAAAATTTTGAAATTAGGGTTTGAAGCCCTATTTTTAGGGAAAAACCCTAAAAAAAAAATCTTTGTAGAAATGGCTAAAATTGATTTTGATTGGTTGATTCTACGTCACAATCACATTGATCTAGTCAGAATTGCCAAAAAGTCAAATTTTCTCTGGTGGGTCTATTTTACTTTTCAAGAGAAAAATTAGGACCTCCGAGGTTATCAATGGAGGATGGCTAGATACCAGGTTTCAAAATCTAAGTCTCACACGTTACACAAAACAATCTATGGCGAAAGATGCTCTAAAAATGGTGAACGGAAGAGGGGGTTTCGAAAAGTTGAAAATTGCAAAAAATATTCTAAAGTTTGGAAAAGCTAGGCACTTGGCACTCAATGCCTTAGTCAATTTTTTAGTGTTCATAGGTCGTGGATGCGTAATGGTGAACACAGTCAACACGTCAGCAACGACGATCAACGCAGTTGACGAGATGGTAAACATGAGGCACGAGGAGGTTGAGAATCATCGAAAAATTTCTAACACTTGAGCACAAAAGCGCCCCTGCTAGCCAGGGGCGCCCAAGATTTTAGACAGTCATAAGTACATTTTAGGGTTTGCAACTTCAAACAGTATCTTTCAATATTTGAGTAGGCTTTCCAAAGAGTCTAGCATTTAGGTCACGGGATCTATAAAATGCCCGAAAATAAAGATCCAACAAAAAATGAAGAAATTCAATTTAAAAACTAAGTTTGGTGGATAAAAGGCCCTTGCAAGCCAGGGGAGCCCAACATTTAGGGCAATCAAAAACACTTGCTAGGGTTTGAAAAATTGACTACTCTTCTCATAATTCTTTAGGCTTTCCAATGAATCTATCATCTAATTCAACAAATCCATCAAACGCTTGAAATTGCAGATCAAGTAGAAATGTCTCATCAAAGGGGCAAATTGCAAATCACGAGAATCATCCAAAAATGGCTAAGTTTGACAAAGAAAAGTGCCCTTGTAGGCCAAGGGCTCATAAAAATTAAGGCATTCAAAACCAGTTTTTAGGGTTAGTCACTTCCAAGAGATTCATCCCGAATTTAGTCTAGCTCCTCAACGAATCCATCTCCCAGCTTAGAGGACCTGTCAAATGGACATCAAAAATGGTTAAGTCAAGAGCAAAATAGTGCCTCTGCAAGCCAGGGGCGCTTAGGATTTTAGGCAACAAAATGCAGTTTTGGGGGTTTGCAACCTCTAAGAAGTTCATCTTAGGTTTCTTCAGGCTTTCCAATGAATCCAACATCCAATTCATCAAATCTCCTGAATAGTCGAAATTATGGATCAAGCAAAAAATTCATCTGAAGATCAAAAAACGTTGAAAATTAAAAAACATAAAAAATGGCTTACTTTGGTGAAGAAAAGCGCCCCTGCCTTCCAAGCTTTCAAGAGGGCAATTGCGGTTTTTAGGGTTTGCAACCTCCAGGAGATCCTTCTCAATTTTGATCATCCTTTACAACGAATCAGTCCGCCAGTTAATAGGATCTATCAGACGTCCGGAATCGAAGATCAAACGAAGGGGGTTTCATCAAGGAAAAGTTGAAAATCTTGAAAAAATATTTTAACACTACAAAGTCGGAAGCCTTATCTCAAGGAGGCGTCCAATTTAACTTGAGTTAGAAATTTTTGAAAGACGTCTTCATGCTTTGACCACCCTATTTTCTAGGGATTCTTTGAGTTGAGAGATATTTTTATGTGATGGCTCCTAAATTTAGGGTTTCCGCAAGTTAACTGCTTCTTTCACCTCCAAACTTTACTTTAGAAGCATTTGGGCATCTATTCTTCATTATTTTGCAGGTTAGCTTCAACGAGCAAACACAATTTTCTTCTCAATAGCATTTGAAGGATCAAACAAACGGTGTTTTTAGAGTTCTTCATAGATATGAGTATAGGTTGCACATAACATTTTTCTGTGATCTATTTTTCTAGGGCATCACTTTTCAGAAACCAAAGGTCATCTTCTCCAAAATTCATCGATCTTGGTCTTTCTATTCTACATTTCTTTTGAAGATTGGCGACTTTTTATGGAAGCTTTCAACCCTATGTTTTAGGGATTCTTGAAAAATCACCTTTTTCCAAGAAACTGACAATCTAGGTCTCTTCAACACAAGATTGGCTACAAAACCCATGTCCCAATTTTTTCCAAAAAATGGCTTTTGCGGCTTCCACTTTTGTAGGGGATCTATCTTTCAAAAAAAAAACTCGTGTTTTTGAAAAACAAATGATCTGGGTCTCTTTAGCACACAAGCTGCTACAAAACCCATATGTCACAATTTTTTTCGCTACTTCCACTTTTCTAGGGTTTCTTGTATGTTGTTGAAAAAAATAGGTTTTCAAAAAAATGAACGATCTGGGTCTATTCAAAACGACTTTTTCTCCAAAACCCATGTCTTAAATTTTTCTGCAAAAATCTACCCTTTTTTTGAAGAAGATTCAATGAAGCTATTTTTAGCTTTTGTTCAGAACTTGTCCAAACATATCTGTGTTCACAGTCAAACTTCACTATTTCATCATGCGATACTCTTCCATTGAGAAAAATCAAGAAAAGCGTTAGAAGCATAAAGTTGCAGAAGAAACAGTGGTCATCACTCTAGTTACAAAGCCGCCAAAGTTACCAATCAGTGAACTGCCAGTTGAAGCGTGTAGATATTTCGAAAAATAGAACAAGTGATGATAGCAGTTAACTCGAGGCCTTTTCCGAGTTTAATTGACCGTCCTCTTTTAATGCATGTCTATTCTTTGGAGTTACCTATTATATAGTTGGAGCTTTCTTTAGTTTTAGATCAGTTAACTGATGTAGTCATTCCAGTTAACTATTGGTTATCTTTGTTTAGACATAGGAATTAAACATGCATGATTGGCAAGATTGATTGTTAACACAAGGAAGATTTTAGGGTTCCCTACTCCTTTTGTTTGTATAAATAAGAGTAGCCTTGCTCATTATTTTCTTAACCATGCTTGTGATAACAAAACTCTGAGCTTATTTTGGCGTGCTTCTTTGCTATTCAGTATATGTTCAACTTTGTTTGTGTAATTTGGTTTGATTGTAAATTGTATGCCTATTTTAGGTACAATCTATTGTCCTAGATGTCTTTTACTGTTGGAATTTGAGGAAATAAATCTTATGCCTATCTTGCTTTGATCCACGTTCTCAAAATCATTCGGTGTTATTTTTTCATGTTTTGCTTTCATAATCTTTATTTCAGCATTCATTTGAAAGTACAACGAGTCTTCGGATGTGTTATGGAAATAAGTTTGTTTAAGCTTTGTGTTCATCAATCATTCCCTGTGTACTTCTAAATTCTCTTGCGCTGAATTTACTCGAGAAATGAGAAGCATCATTAGTTTAGGCCTAGTTGTAGTTGAAGTTACAAAACCAGAGAAAACCTCAGTTGCAACGCAAAGAGTTTTATAACCTTGTGCTCCCAGCTGAGATAAAAAGATAAGCAATTAGTTTACTATTTTCTTTTTATGCATAATCAACAAAGAGGGAGCTTCCCCTCCTAATTTGAAGAGCAGTCTAACTGTGCATAGCTGTCCATTTCCAATATGCACACTAGAGGTGCGAATTGAAACAACAACACTGCTGTGTATGTTATATACGCTTGATCTTCAGGATTCATAAATAATCATGAAACTGAAAACCACTAAGCTCATTGAATGCATAGGCTAGCAGGAAAACCAGCTCTGATACCACTGTAAGAACCCTTGATGGATTTGAACGATAGTTTCTGCTCTGAAGTTGGCATATTTCATTTGTCAATTAAGAATGCTTTAACTTTTAAGAATTCTCTGAGCATTAGGATTGTCTGATCTTATTGTTGTCACAGAATTTATGATAACATGATAGTTCAATATTCTGAGATGCAATGTAAGCTTAATCTTTTAACAGAATGCAGGTTACAATAAAGATAATTTTAAGCTGCCAATGATCACTTTCAGATTTCTAAGAACTGAGATACAATGACCAATACTTGGCAACTCCTATATAACCTAACAAACAGATTGGACAATAGAAATGGATTATTGCTGGCAATGTATCACTCAGAATTACACACAAACCAACCAACTCAGAATCACGTAAATGTTCAGATCAGAATATTCAAGATTAACAATTACAAACAAGACTCCAACCTGGAATCCAACGCTAGGTTAGAAGATTAGCAACAGTGATCTGGTTATTGTCTGAGAATGCAGATTCCAACTCTGTCTAGCAATGTTTAACCTCCAACAACCTTCAGAAGGGCAGAATATTAACCCAGCTCCACTAGCCAAGCAATTAACCGCCAAAACGTCCTTCACAATACCTCCAAAATGGTGCAATCTTTCCACACAACCCTCATGTGATTGAAATCAGACCCCAGGCTAGAAGATTAATACCTGTAGCAAGCCGTCTGTGTCTCAGAAAGTTACACAACACTCTTGGTGACCCCCATGTGACAATATGAATGCATATTGAGGGTGTGTGATGTCCCCATCCCACTGGAACAATTAAGATAAGTATATTTTTTTAAGACCCTTGCATTTTTTATAAAACATCTATAGCTATGTTTGTATGAATATACACTAGTATGCATATACATATAAACTATATATATTCAAAATATAATTATATATATTTAATATAATCATAATTATATTGAATATATATATATATATATGCATAAACATACATAGATATTTAAATATAATTATATAACACCTAAAATATATTTAGAAATATAGAATATATTTAAAACATTTAAATACATATTGAAAAGATATATTTAAATACATATATGCATCGACATTTAAGAATGATATCAAATAAATTACATACCTTGTCTAATCGCGTTATGTGCAGAAATGATGAAGCAAGGCGATAAGGAACAGACGCGATTCTCTGAAGGGATCACAAAGAATGAAGAGAGGCGTCGGTTCTAACACCTGTAAATGGTGCGGACTAGGAAGAGAGACGGCATGGCAGAATGGAGGAAGAAAAAAGCCGAAACGCTAGAGGAGGAGAATACCATAGTCGTGCGCTACGAAGAAATGCTAACACTGGAACATTTTGCCCGCAAGTGACGCGATCAACACAGAGGATCAACCGATCAGGAAGAGTATAAGAGAATCAAGGGAAGATTCAAAATCCGTTCAGAGTCACCAGCAAGATAAGACGGAAGAATCCAAGACGCCAATACCCCAAGCACACACGTGAAGAACCAGGAGGAAGATAATAATATCGCACCCAGAGTCATAGAACAAGGAACGAGGAATATACTCCAGAATTCGGTAGGGGAGAAACAAGACAAAGAGTCCCGCATACAAGAACTACCGGCTTCAAGGGAGGAAAGACACATACTCCAAACATTCAGGGAAGAGAGGCCATCAACCGAGATTATCACTTAAAGATCTTCTGCTGCAATCATCAGTTATACTACATTTAACAATTTTTATATTAACTTTGAGTCAACAACTTGAATCAGCCAATCAAATTCATCTACTTCCAGATCTTCGATTGATTATTATGATTATGTATATACTACATTTGAGTGAATCCTTCAACTGCATTTAGTTGGGCTCTTGGCAACAGACCATTCTATATCTTGCACAGGCCTATT
The DNA here is from genome assembly GCA_007115665.2 of Sequoiadendron giganteum. Lineage (NCBI taxonomy): Eukaryota > Viridiplantae > Streptophyta > Pinopsida > Cupressales > Cupressaceae > Sequoiadendron > Sequoiadendron giganteum. Next base: position 365,469,330 of record CM021107.1, on the reverse strand, counting down.
CACACTATTAATGAGCAATTGGTCTTAAGCTTCGGATTTGAATACCTTGAAGGGATATCTCACGAAATACATTATAAGAGTCAACAAGTAAATAGACATGAACTGAGATTGATACTACTTGCATAGCCATTGACGTAATTGTTGAATTTCCTATACCAGTCTAAGTAAGATTTGTCACAGTGGTATCAGAGCAATGATCTTGCCAACTTGTAGAAGTGAATTCGAACCTACGAAAGAAAATGAACTATGACAGATAAATTGGCTCAAGAACTGAAAAATTTCATGGACCAAACCAATGAGAAATTTGAGAAGACCAATTAGCTAATTCTCCAAGCTCTTCAAAGCATAAACAACCACCACACTCAGGAAAGAACCAATCCAAGGAAAGACATGCAATCAAACCACTCCGAAAATGAACATTTAACCCAAAGTTCATCTCTAAGACCAACCATGCCCCTGCTTCCAAACGAAAATATCATAGAAGAAGTGGAAGAGCAAAATTCATGTAGTGCAGAAGATATTACACTCATGTACGCTAAGTTAGACCCTGTAGTTCAGAAACTCGTACCATTTAAAGAATATTATGCAGTCAAAACTCAAGCCAACTCAAGCAGAAGAAAGAAATAGACCAACAAAGACCTCAAGTCTCGGGTTTACAAGATGACATTACCTTCGTTTGATGGATCCGAGGAAAACACTCCACAATCATGGGTTCAAAAGCTTGATACTTATCTTTCCCTCAGCCCCATGACCGAAGAGGATGCCATCAAATTTGCTGTCTTACATCTATCAAGGATAGCTCACGATTGGTGGCACCATGGGCTCATCACACAAGGTCATCGGAACATAACCACATATAGTGAGTTCCCCCAAAAACTCATTAATAGATTTGATCAAAGGCACCCCGAGTGGTTTTTCAAGGAACTCACCCAACTTGGGCAACAGGGGACGGTGGAGGATTATGCAAATGATTTGCAAAAGATAGCTATCACGGTCTCCGACATATCTCAAAGAAGGCTCACCTACCTAGTTATTGAAGGACTCAAGGAACCAATCAAGAACATAGTCAACCCATTGGAGCCCCAAACCATGGGAGAGGCAATTCAAAGGGCCATGAAAGTGGAGTCTAGTTCTCCAAAGGAGAAGGCTAAGAATCCTTCATTCAAATCACAACCCAAACAAGACCAACAAAGAGAAGATAATAAAGAAAAAGCATGCTACTTTTGCAATGAATCGTGGATTGTGAGACACAAATGCCACAACAAGGAAGCAACCAAACGAAGGGAAGGATTGATGAAGAAGGGCTTATGTTTGAAATGCAAAGAACCTTGGGGGCAAGACCACCAATGCAAGAAGGGACAAATACACAAGATTGAAGAAGCATCGGATGAGGAGACAAGAGAGACTACTGCAAAAAGGGCAAACATGATGGCCCTTGACTAGAACAAGAAAGGAACTTATGAATGTAATATCTTCAAAATAAGTTAATAAGACAATCTTTGTACACAAGGATATAACTTGAGAATTGTATGTAAAAGCTATAAGGCTGGATACACTTGAGGAATCAAGTATCCAGAAGGCCTGGAAAGGATATTACAATCTTTTTAGGATTCTAAGGCTGGTTACCCTTAAAGAGGTATCCAAAAGGCTTAGGAAGAGGTGTTACAACCTTTCCTAGGATTTTAAGGTTGGGCACCCTTAAAAAAGGTACCCAAAAGGCCTAAGAAGAGGTGTCACCACCTTTTCTTAGGATTTTAAGGCTGGTTACCCTTAAAAAGGTATCCGGAAGGCCTAGGAAGAGGTTATAACGTTTTCCTAGGATTTGAAGGCTGGACACCCTTAAACAAGGTATCCGGAAGGCCTAGGGAAGGGGGTCACAACCTTTCCTAGGATTTTAAGGCTGGACACCCTTAAACAAGGTATCCAGAAGGCCTAAGAAGAGGTGTCACAACCTTTCTTAGGATTTTAAGGCTGGTTACCCTTAAAAAGGTATCCAAAAGGCCTAGGAAGAGGTGCTATAACTTTTTCCTAGGATTTAAAGGTTGGACACCCTTAAACAAGGCATTCAGAAGGCCTAGGGAAAGGGGTCACAACCTTTCCTAGGATTTTAAGGCTGGACACCCTTAAACAAGGTATCCGGGAGGCCTAAAAAGAGGTGTTACAACCTTTCTTTAGGATTCTAAGTCTAGAAGCCCTTGAAAAGGCATCCAGAAGGCCTGGGAGGAGATGATACAAATTTTCCCTAGGATTTAAGGCTGGATACACTCCATAAGGAGGTATTCAAAAGGCCTGGAAAGAGATTAGAAGTAACAAGATGTTACAATCTTTTTCCAGGATGAAGACCACTGTACCAACCAAGACTATTAAGAAAATAAGGAAGGAAAGAGCTATAAGAATTGCTTGAGGACAAACAATATCAAGCGGGGGAGACTTGTAATGTCCCCATCCCAGTGGAACAGTTAAGATAAGTATATTTTTTTAAGACCCTTGCATTTTTTATAAAACATCTATAGCTATGTTTGTATGAATATACAAGTATGCATATACATATAAACTATATATATTTAAAATATAATTATATATATATAATATAATCATAATTATATTGAATATATATATATGCATAAACATACATAGATATTTAAATATAATTATATAACACCTAAAATATATTTAGAAATATAAGATATATTTAAAACATTTAAATACGTATTGAAAAGATATATTTAAATACATATATGCATTGACATTTAAGAATGATATCAAATAAATTACATACCTTGTCTAATCACGTTATGTGCAAAAACGATGAAGCAAGGCGATAAGGAACATATGCGATTCTCTGAAGGGATCACAAAGAATGAAGAGAGGCGTTGGTTCTAACACCTATAAATGGTGTGCACTAGGAAGACAGACGACATGGGAGAACTGAGGAAGAAAAAAGCCAAAACGCTAGAGGAGGAGAATACCATAGTCGCACGCTAAGAAGAAACGCAAACATTGGAACATTTTGCCTGCAAGTGACGCGATCAACACAGAGGATCAACCGATCAGGAAGAGTATAAGAGAATCAGGGGAAGATCCAAAATCCGTTCAGAGTCACCAACAAGATAAGATGGAAGAATCCAAGATTCCAATACCCCAAGCACACACATGAAGAACCAGGAGGAAGATAATAATATTGCACCCAGAGTCACAAAACAAGGAACGAGGAATATACTCCAGAATTCAGTAGGGGAGAAACAAGACAAAGAGTCCCGCATACAGGAACTACCGACTTCAAGGGAGTAAAGACACATACTCCAAACATTCAGGGAAGAGAGGCCATCAACCGAGTTTATCACTTAAAGACCTTTTGCTACAATCATCAGTTATACTACATTTAACATTTTTATATTAACTCTGAGTCAACAACATGAATCAGCCAATCAAATTCATCTACTTCCTGATCTTCGATTGATTATTATGATTATTTATACACTACATTTGAGTGAATCCTTCAACTGCATTTAGTTGGGCTCTTGGCAACAGACCATTCTATATCTTGCACAGGCCTATTCACACTATTAGTGAGCTATTGGTCTTAAGCTTCGGATTTGAATACCTTGAAGGGATATCTCACGAAATACATTATAAGAGTCAACAAGTAAATAGACATGAACTGAGATTGATAATACTTGCATAGCCATTGACATAATTGTTGAATTTCCTATACCAATCTAAGTAAGGTTTGTCACAGGGTGCAAAGAGGTCGCACTTCCTTAATCTGAATGAATTGACCAGTAGTTTCCACGTCCACTGTAAACCTCTGTTTATGCCTTGAAAACACAATGCGTAAACCCTTAAAACAATCAACAGGTCGATATCAGAGATAGGAGTGAATAAGGAAGATGAATGGTGACTCAGTGAAGATAATCTTTCCAATAAGCCTATGCGCCAGGACTCCAACCAGACAGTAAGAATATGCATCAAAGGTCAGGAGGAATAGCCTTACAGACTGCGACTGAGATATCAAACCCTTGAACTAACTAGAAATTGATATCACCGATTTTGTCTTTGAAAGAGATTGACAAAATTGCATTAACGCTCTAGTAGAAGACTTGAGTGATCTCCTCAACGCTCCAGTTAGGGTGGAATCGTTTCACCACCAAAAGCAGATGCTCTAGGGTTTCCCTCTCCCCAAGACCAAGAAGCTTTGAGAGCTCTCCGAATGAAAAAGTGAGAAAATAACAAGCATGAATGAAAATGAGCCTCCAAATTCCTTTTATATTTCTCACTTTAATTTGCCACTCAAATAATATAAAATGTTTGTATAAAGTTATCTTTTAATATTTCACTTAAAGTGACTTTATGAAATATTTAACTAATCACTTAACATTACCTTTCTAACTTTTGCTTTTCCCACTAGGTAATATTAAATAATTAAATAAATGAATTCCCTTATTCCGCCTTTAGCCTTCAGGAATTAGAAAGGCTAAATTAGCATCCTGGGCGATCATAGAGAAGGGGACATTACAGGCATGATTTAAGTAGTGTGTTTCACCAATTAGCAAAGCATTAAGCCTGAAGAATATATAGGAAATTGAAATATAAGCAAAACAATCCTTCATTTTGATATAAAATACTGCTATAGTTTATTGTTTTCAGCATTATAGACTGATTTTTATCTTTTTGATAGGAACCATTTTGCTTGCGATTCCAGAATGTCTATATACTGTTATTTATATAATTATGCTTCCCGCTTGATTATACAATTGTCACTACCCTACCCGCTTATAATTAAAACTTGATGGCTATTGTACTGCTTGCAGGCCTTGCAAATCTCCAAATTATTACACTTTGCTAACATATAAAAAATAAATTTGTTCCAACCTAACCTTGATAATCTAAACAACCACCTTGGTATTATTGTTGACAATTGAAATTCTAAAATTCTTTTGAATAGTCAAGATCACAAGAATTCAAGGAAAACAAACCTCTTTAGGTTAATATCAAGGCAATAAAGTTTCCTTTCAATTTATTCTGGCTATCTATATTTACTTTTGGCAAGTATTTTTATAAGGTTCAAATTTGTTAAAAAAATAAGATAGAAGCCTTACTCTATTATTTATGATATTGTCTACTATTTCCCACTAAATTGTGTTTTTGAATTTATATACATGGAAAGCATTAGGGATTTCATTGTAGGGTTTTCTCAAGCTCAAAGCTGAAACTCCACAATAGAGAAAAATAAACAAGCATAATCAAATGAGCTTTAAAATCTCTTTTTATATTTTCCCAATGAGCTCACTTGAAGTCACTTTTTAATTTCCTGCTCAAAATATATCATTTAAGGCACTTTTATAAAGCGACTTTATAATATTTCTCTTTTAAAACATTTAAGTCACTTATTAAATTAATTAAATAAATTAATCCGTAATATTTGCTCCATTGTGCAACTTTAATTAATTAATTTATTCCCCGATATAGCTCGAAATTAGCCTACGAGAATTAAATAGGCTAAATGGGTTATTTCTGGCTACTCCACAGAAAGGGACATTACAAATTGTAAAGCAGTGTTGTTTAGAAGAGTTTTCTGAGGCCTGTAATTGTAGTCAATAATACCATGTATTGTGTTAATGAAAGCATAATGCCTTGACCAAGAATCGTGTACTTTTGCATGCAAAAGGAGAGTCTTGGGACAGAATCAGATTTTAAACTTTGTTGCAGATTGAAGAGGAGTTCATATATTTTAAACAATGTCTTTAACAGTAATCTAAGAAATTCAGGTATAGGTTGTGTTTAAAAAGAAAAATATGCAAGGAGAAGTGTTAGGATATATGTGTTTCATCAATTTTACAACATTAATGTTGGTTGCTGGGTGACTTTGTCATTAATGTTTGAGAGATGAGGTTGTGAGTAATTGCTGATGATTGTTAATGCATGTAAATGCAAGAATATGAAAATTCATGGGGATTTTTAGGTGAAGAGTTGTCTTAAACAAAAAAACCCATGTGATTGTTATAAACTTATAGTATGTTCAAGGTACAGATTGCTTGAGATAACAAAGTGATACATTAATTGTAGAAAGATAAGATGAAATTCTAACAAAAGATTAGAGCAATTGAATGAAACGATACTACATATGGAATTATAACTCATGCTGGACCACAAGGAATGGGTTTTCCTGATAGAAATGACATCCTGTTGAAGAAACACAACATGGTGCAAACATGTCAAAGCTGCTTATAAATTTCAAGATATTTTTATCATTTCTAACAAGATTTTCCTTTGTTCAATCCTCTGTTTCAGTTGTTGCCTTTGTGGTAGGTGCTGCTAAATCTATGCTTGCATTTTCATATCTATTTCTTGATATTTATGTCTTCATAAAACATTCAAGCATGGCGAAGACATTTGATCACAGTGCTTTGTCTAATAGTTTCTCAGGTTAAGTCAGTTTTGTTGAGTAGAACTATTCCTGCTTGAGAATTATGGACTAATGTTTTATCACTCTGATGTTCAACTGTAAATTCAAACATTTTTTAGATTACTTAATCTAATATGGAAATTTAAGCTGTTTTAATTTCTATTTCTAGGTACAAACCAGGGCACCGCCCTTGTTGACATAGAGCATAGAAGATTATCATGGGTATGCCGCAGTAACAGTGATGTTCTCTCCCAGCAATTTGACCAATCTGTAAGTAATCTTTCAGAAATCAGAAAACTAAAATTCTTACCTACCTTATACAGACCCTTGAGGACATCGATGCTATGTGATTCAATGGAAATTCTTTTAATGTATTTGTTCAGTTGGCCATAGTAACTAGGTAGTAATAATCATAAATACCTTATCCTGCCACAGAATCTTATGCTAAATTCAACTTCTCAATTTGCAGTATCATCTAAGGGTTCAAATTAACTAGTAAATTATTGTGTTCCCTTTGATAATTATAAGCTGAAATTACTTTGCTCAAAATAATGATTAGTTTAATGCTATCATATGTTAGTGTTTTTTTCTGAACAATTCAATGCTGGAAGATTTGGTTTGAAGGATACGATTATGTAAATTGAATGCAATTCATTCTTTAGAGATTACTGAGTTATTAGCACAATTGTGTTTGTAACATGTTCACATATAAGATTTGAATGACATGCTAATTGTGATGCATTAGTTTCTTTATTGTTTTAGATTTATTACAACTTAAAGTAGAGAGTTCTTGTGTTTTTTTCCATAAACATAGAAAATATGCTTCTGTCTCCATATACCCAATATAACTAAGTAAAGGGATGCACACCACATGTTAGCATCTCCCTCACCCTTTATTATCATATGCCTAGATACATTACATGCCAACCCTCCGTGACATGTTTCATGCCTGGAAAATGAGAAGCCAAATAAGGAGTCTTCTTCAAATCATTACACATCTGTAATGTCCCCTTTGCAAGCGTAAGCACCAGTCAAGGACTCAGCCTATTTTTATTTCTGTAGGGTAATTGGGAGTAAAAAGGGAATAATTAATTAATTAAATTAAGTTGTCTAAGTTTGGGCGACTTCTATTTAATTAATTATTTTACTTTTATAAAGTGAACAATTAAATGAAAAAGTGACCTTTCAGGGTTCTAAAACATAAAGTTTAAATTAATAATGCCACTTGGAGAGAAATTGAATATTATTTTACTTTTTGGGAAAAGTGTATAAAAGGAGGAATTGGAAAGGACAAAAACATTCTTGATATTTCATTTTTACAAACCCCAGTTTGGAGAAGAGAGCAACCATTCATCTTCAGCTTATGATGAAAACTATTTGTTTAGAATCATTTTCAAATAGCATGCAACACCAATAGGTAATGCAACAAAATATATTTTATTTCAAATCTAAAATTTGGAAATACATATCCTTATTTACAATAGAATATCTTTTTATAATGAAAGATTTTTTTTGGGTTGCTATAACTTTGCAACACTAAGAACTAATCAAATAATGGAACCTCCTTAGGTTCTTCTCCGTAAGAATCCAATAATACAAAACTTGAGGTGGGATGTACATGTAGGTACTCCTTTATCACTCCACTACTCATGACTGGTGTGTTGTGCCCACACCCAAAAGGCATATTGCATACTGCTAATGGTTTCTTAATCTTGGGTTTATTTTTTTCAGTTTTAGGCACCACTTGCTTGCCTTTAGTTAGTTTTATATGACTTATGATTGTTGCCAAGGTTTCAGATTCAGATAGCCACAATCCTTCCAACGAAGGTGGTTCAACTACTTGAGTTTCTTTCTTAATTGTGTTTTTTGTTTTTCATTTTTTCAACATGCTTTCGTGACTTATTTCTGGTCATATCTGGTACAAGAAAAAGAATAATTTATTAGTTATCATTTTTTCTTTGTGAAATTCACAATGAGCTCATAGGTCTTAGTGTTGAACCCAAATGCTCTGATGCCATGTGTAACGAATGACAATTTGTTCTCAAATTTTTTGGTTAAAATTCCTAAGTATCTTTTTTAATCTAGAAATATTGATAAACTAAGTAGCCGGTTCGGGTTCGGGTTCGGGGGTTCGGTTCGCCGGTTCGGCTAAATTTTTTTGGGGGTGGGCTCGGTTCGTTTTGGGTTCGTTAGTACAAAAAACATGTAAAATATATATATGCAGCCTAGAAGCATGAATTAGGATTAGAATATCACATAACATCATATAAACAACAAAACCACCATAAACTTGAATGTCATTTAAAACATTCATATAAACTTGAATTATGTTGCTGCTGTTCACCTTTTCCAGCATGGCATGATGATACCAGGTCTGGTCGTTCTCTCAGATGTCTGATTTCTGATGGCTGGAGAAATAATCTGAGTTGCTTCTATTTTCTGAGTCTGAGTTTAATGTAAGCTTGTAAAGGAGCATCAGGAAATACTTTGTAACAGATTGAATAGCCAGTGTATAAGCATAGGCCCTGTTGCTATAGTCCATTCTATTGAAAACATATTGTCATTAAGTTCTAAAACAATTCCTGAGTTGGTTCTAATCTGATATTAATTTCTGAGCTTAGTATATTGCAAAAACCAGTCTTATATGAGGCCAGAAATAATCTAGTTTTGCTTGCCAATGATATATATGCATGTTCTTAGCTGTGTCAATCAATCTACCTCCGTCTTGTGTTAAGTTTGATTAAATAGAATATCTATCAAATTGGAAAAAAATGCTCAAAAAACCACTTTTTGGATACCAAATATTAAAAAAAATGCTCAAAAAACCACTTTTTGGATGCCTAGGCACGTGGGTTCTGTCTTGGTTCACCTGGGTTCTGTTTGGGTTCTGCCCGGGTTCTCTTGGGTTTTGCCTGGGCGAACCAGACCCAAAAATGAAGGACCTTGGTCGAACCCACAGGCGAACCGAACCAGGACCCGAACCAGGAGCAAACGAGGACCAGAACCGGGGGTAAAATAGAAGAACCCGGTAACTTAGTTGATAAACTTGATCTAATGAATTCAATGATACTTTAACAACACTTAAAGTACACAAAACATCATGAATACTTATAAGAATGTTTTCTTTCAAATAAACTTATCACTTTATGTACATTCTTGCATAATAGAATTTAACAGTTTAAACACTTGTACAAGAGTATCACCAATATATATGACATACAAATTCAAACATATAGTTTTACAATTTTTCAAGTATAACATGTGAAATACAATGTGTCTTTGTATGGTCAAGCATTCAACATTCTTTTAAGTACAAGAGGGAGAGCATCATCCAGGTGCTTTTCCTCCAACCATAGACTAGCGGTCCCTCACACATATTCCAATTGTAAGTGGCCCTACCCTTCACAAGGGTAGCAAATAAAAACATTTGCAAACATAACATGCCATTGGAGAACTAGTGTAGTGAACTGGCTTTGTTACATAAAGTCTGCCATGCAACTCTAGAAAACCCTCTAGCTAAGTATGACAATTTCAACTGACATGCAACCTATCAGACACTATGAATTGAGAATGCAAGCAACATTTGCATTACTTTGGCCAAGGTTTTCATAATAAAATATCACATTCCAAAATGGAGATTTGTGTTGTCGTTCACATTCCAAAATGGAGATTTGTGTCGTTGTTCCCACACTTCAATCTCAGACTTGTCAATAAAAGGCAATTTATTCACTTAATACTCAAAAGATGAACAATAATGTTCAAGACATTTAAAAACAGTTCTTACAAACTTTTAATTTAAAGAATGAGGATTTTGCAAAATTTTAGATTTGGAAGTAATCATAAGTGAGCTATTTCTATTGAAGGCAATAAGCTCTCTTTAAGGAAGAGAGATGCTATGAATTTCCCTAAAAGGATGGGTATTATGTATGAAAGGCTAACAAGGAGCTGCAGTTTTGGATAGCTAAGGAAATCATGAGTGCTGCAGAAGCCGCAGCAACCTATAGGAGGGGCCATATTAGCCAGTAAGCCTCAGAATATAAGATAACAATAAATCTGCTAAACATAATGAACCAAAGTTAGCAACTTAGCAGTGTACAAACACAATAAATATTAAGTCCTGGATGCAACATCGTTCATTTTGCTGAGCAGGTCAAATTTGTTTTTGACAAGAAAGTACTTTGGGGAGGAATATATCTTTGTAGTACTGATTGAAATCTACTGCAAATGATTTCCTAGAAGACAACTGGTATGCTAGAGAGTTTGGGCACTCAGCTTAAGAGGATTTTTTTTGGGTTAAAGTTTGTATTTGATCAATATTGATTAAATACAAGCCCACCTATAACCGATTCTAAGTAATCTTACCCATTTATATGTCTTCTGCATTTCTCTTTCAGATATGCATCTTATGGATCTATTAAAAATAAAAGACAGAATGACTATCTTGCAAAATGCTAGGTCTAGTAGTGATCATAAGCCAGATATTTCTATCGAAGGCAATGATCTCTCTAAAAGGAAGAGAGATTTTATGCATTTCCCTAAAAGGATGGATATTTTGTATGAAAGGCTAACAAGGAGCTGCAGCCTTGGATAGCTTAGTAAATAATGAGTGCTGCAGAAGCCTCAACATCATATAGGAGGGACCATATTAACCAGTAAGCGTCAGCATATCAGATAACAATAAATCTACTAAATCTAATGAACGAAAGTTACCGGTGTACAAACACTATAAATATTAAATAGCTAATGCAATTTGGCCATTTTCTTGATCAGGTCAAAGTTAATTTTGACATGGAAGTACTTTGGGGAGGAGAAGTTCGCCATAGTACTGATTGAAATCTACTGCAAGTGATTTGCCAGAAGATGATTGGTATGCTCGAGAGTTGGTCACTTGGCTTAAGAAGAGTAATTTTTGGGTTAAAGTTTGTATTTGATCAATACTGATTAAGTACAAACCCACCTATGCTTCACCACCCCATTGAGCGATTCTAAGTAATCTTACCCACTTTTATGTCCCCTGCATTTCTCTTTCAGATATCTAATTCTGTACTTTCTAATGTGTTACATCATCCTCCTAGTAAGGTTCTATCTGCAATCTTTCATTATTCAATTCTTAGTTTGAAGAAGCCTTCCATATTACTTGATATATCATGAATAACTATATACAATAAACTTCTCAATTAATTTGACTGCTCATTTGTTGTTTATGGACTTTGCTATATTATATTTGTTTTTCTTTCTCCCCTAAACACTTTGTGTTGTAATATTTTTTTTAGATCCACAAATATTTAGGCATACTGAATGCCTAAATAATTTGTCCAAATTAGACAGACTGTTAATGTGTATATTTTGACATGGTATTTATTTTGAAGGATTTTATCTGATTGCTCAATCGTATACCTTGTGGAAGACAGGGCAATCTGGTTTTTTGTGGGTTTCGTAATGGTGCAATTGTTACTGTTGATATAAGAAGTGAAGAATCGGCACAGTTTGCAAGCATACGCAGGCGTGCAGTACGTCATGCTGCTCATAGTTTTTCATCAAATGATGGTTCTTCACACTCACTTTTGGGAAAATTCCGGGTACACATTAAAGAATAATGCATCTACTGAGTATTTGCATATTTTGCAGTTTACATGCTTATTGCATTTAGGAAAATAGTTATTTTAATGTTTAAAATGATTATTGACACCCAAGAGACTAGCTCTTGAAACTCTTAGGGAGAGACTTTCCTTGCAACTTTATTATTGGATGGATGTAATTATTCCAGTTCCTTGAAATAATATAAGGTGCATTTCTCCCAAAACAAACGTGATTATTCTATATTATCTTGCAATGAAGAAGAAATTAACTCAAGGATTCTGAAGTTGACGCTATTCTTTTATTATTGATTCTCATTTGTTTTCCTGGTAATTTGTTCAGCTAAAAGGAAATGTAAATCCATCTGATGCAATTTACATGCCCACAGCTGTATGCAGGTGTGCTTTTGTAACTTCGACTGTTATCTATGTTTATTATGAAATGATTTTCACTGGATTTTTTTTGGCTTAATATACATCAATAACTGTTGCATGCAAATTTTCATAAGGTGTTTCTTTGTTTCTAGCTTGGCAGCACTTCAATCTGATGATAAATATTTACTTGCTAGCTCGATGAATGGAACTGTAAGTATTATTTGAATTCATTAGCTACCTTTATATCTTTGCATGGTTCACTGTAACAAAAGTGAATCCACAATTCTGGTTTTCATAAAGTGACTATCAGCCTCACAGCTAATGTAGTAGAAATTGGCAGCCCAAAATTTTGAATTCTGATGTTTCTTATGTTGGTTTTCCTGCTTTCTTCCTACTTATTTTTGAAAGTAAATAAATTAGTCTGAACATCTACTCACATTCATGTTGGTGCCATGAGTTGTCATAATCCAAATATTTTACATTTGCTTCAGGAGTCAAGCACATGTTTTGAATCTAAAAAACAGTAGAGGTCTAGCAGTTAGGGACTGTTTTCCTCAGTTTGTATTAAGCGTTAATTGGATGGTGCATGCATGACACGCATGATGGGAAATGAATGCATGCATATTCGAGAATTAGTTGTGCTAGGCATAGTTGAAAAACTCAGACTCGGCAATAACTCAGCAGGCCCAAAAATTTTAAAAACTCGGGACTCAGCAAAAACTCGGCAATAACTTGGCAAATTTATCGAACATTTGAAAATACACAATTTTTTAAAATATTCTTCAAAAACACACATATAAATTGAATTTGTAGAACATATTACTGATTTCGTCGTATATAAATCAAAATTAGAGTTTAATGCATATCATAGACCAAGAAACAAGTTCAACTTCTGAATACATATCAACTTCAAGTTTCGATATCAATGAAAATTGTATATCATAAATTTCTTCTACAATTGAAACTTAAAAGCTCCAGCAGACCAACCTTGCCTTCTACCTCCTCATATGTTGCCACTTCCGCTTCCCATTCAGTTGCATCCCTCTCACTCTCAACTAACTCATCATCACTTATCCATGGTTCCACATCGACCTCATCAGGCTCAGCAATCCAATCTGAGAGTGGATTGATGTCATCAAGGTCAAGTGCTTCATGTGAACTCTACCCTTGTACCTACTTCTCATGCAACTGAAGGTTGTAACACATGTAGACAAGGTCATTTGAGTGCTTTTGAGTCAACATATTGCGCTTCTTTGTGTGAATGGCCTCAAAGACACTCTAGTTGCGCTCACAACCAAATGCACTACAAGGCTAAGATAAAATGTAAATGACAAGCTTTTGAAGATTAAGCATTGTGGCACCATAATCTTTCCACCACAAATTTGCAACGATAACAATTGCCATTTATAACTTAGAAAGGATTTAATAAACTTAAAAAATTAACATAAATGGTAAAATAATATTAAACACATGAATTTGTTACCTAGTTGTAGAGTGTCTCTCCTATGAATGCAAAAATTGGAAGAAAATGATGCCCCTTCAACCTTCTTATAGCTCTGTAGCTCATCAAGTATGAGATCTCGAAGGTCATCATCACTAACCAATCTCTCAATACATGTGTTGAGGCCAACAAGAACCTCTGTATCTGCTTTGAAATTAGGAGAGAAATAAAACTTGGGGTTCAAATAGTAGGCAGCAACATGAATATGTTGGTGGAGTTGTCAGTTCCACCTTCGATCTATCATGTGCCATATGGGTTCATATTTGTTCTTGTTTGACCCATACAAATGTTGTATTGCCTCTTTGGCCTTATCCATGGCCTCATGTTTTGATCCCCATCCACCAATTGTATAACTCTAACCAACGGTTCTGACACCTTAAATATAAAAAAATTAACAAAATCAACAAGTTTTAATATTAGAAAACAAAAAAATAAATCATCAAGTGAAGTTTGAAAACTTACATTGATGATCTCCTCCATTACTTTGGAAAATCTATCACCAAAAATTGCCTTCACGACCTTCTCTGCTTCAGCTTTCCTGCAATAAAGACTCTCCAACCATCTTTCACTCACAAACATGCGCTTGAGGTTGGGCAATGTAGCTAAAATACTCTGCAAGCTGAAGAAATTGGTGGCAAAGTGTGTGACTCTTGATTGCATGAGATCATTACCATCAGTGTGCTCTCTCATGAGACTTAGGACCCATGTGTGGTTGTAGATGTACTTCGTGATATTCCTTCCATCTTCAACCACATTCTTCACCCCACTTAATTTCCCTATGTCGTCAAGGAGCAAGTCAAGATAGTGAGCAACACAAGGGCTCCAAAATAATATCGAATGCCTCGCCATTAGAAGTTGATTGGTTGCCATAATGCAGCTGCATTGTTGGTGTAATGTCCCCTTTTCCTAGGCAGTGGTCAGTTGTAGAGGTTAGTCCATCACTTGGTCCCTGTGGACTAACATGGTGGTTAGGGGGTTCTTTGAGGGCGTTTGTGGACTTGTTCAGTCAACCTTTCGAGTTCTATTGGTTTTTCCTAGCTCAGTGTTTACCAAGGATTTCGTTGTGTACCTTCTGGAGCCTATTTTGGATACTTTGTCCATACTTACTATTTATAGTAAGTCACAGGGGGTCACTGGTATGGTCAATTGACAATATTTCTATATTGGGCTTAATGGTGTTAATGTCTATTTGCAGCCATGTGAGAAATCTTCAAATCCACAGTGAAGAATAAATTTAAATGTAGCTTAACAGCTATTTAAATTTATATATGCAATCGATTTAATTAAGGAGGCACCTTAATTATGTATAAGAGAATAAAAGATTATAAAATGTGATTATTTATTATGTATTAAATAAAGTTGATCTTCTTGAAAGTCGCACCCTTCTAGAAAGGACGTATTTCCTCTTTGTGGCCGACCTCCTTTGTGAAGAGACATGCCCTTCCTTATTGGCATGTATATATACTTGGTAGATATCATTCAAAGAGCATCAAGTTAAGCAATTCGATTCAAGGAGAAAAATTTCAGTCCAAGCATAAGAGAAGAAGTACAATCTGAGCAGCAGATCGATTCTTTGTGCAGCAGTTTGATTTATGTCTTTGCATCTAGGAGAGGTACTAATCATTGTGTATGTTAAGGCATTGTTTTGTGCCTAAGTTGTAAGCAGATTGCTGCTCTTAATATTATCAATATAAAGGAGATATATTGGCTGGGTTTTTCTCCGTCAAGTTGGAGGGTTTTCCCAGGGTATTGATTGTGTTCTTGTGTCATTTTGAATTAAATTCCTGTGCACATATCTGATATTATTAAACTATCAAATGGCAGATTTATATCCTGGATTTATCTTGGTTTAATTCTAGTCCTATGTATTAAGTTTTAATAACGTCAATAATAAAGTTAAATTAAAGTATTTAACTTTATGCATTATTGATATATTTTAAAAGACTTTATGAAAAGGGGATATAAGTGATATTTAAAAGAAAATTTATAATATAAGTTGAGCGCCCAATTTAAAAAGGGGATATAAGGTGGGAATTCAAATTAAATAAGATATATTTCAAAAAGCCAAGTTGGGCGTGGGAGTTTGGGGAAATAGAAAAGCCATTTTGTGCTCATTTGAAGATCTATCTTGGAGAAGAAAATTGATAAGGGTTTGTAGGTTGGACTGGAGAGTTTGAAAATCTCGACTTCATTGAGGACGAAAACCCTCATGAGGAACAACACGCTACAAGAGTGAAAAATCTCCCAAGGCTGCTTGTGGATAACTCCAATTCAGGGGTTGTGCATTGCACTATAATGTTTACAAGAAAACTTCACATTCAGGGTTTTGAGATTTATGAAGAACTTGCTGGTAATTTGGTCATTGTTTTTGGAGTAAGGAATCTATAGAGGATTCAAAAGAATTGCCAAAATATTTTGTTTGTACGTATTTGCCAGGCAAGTTTGGACTCCCTTCTCATTTCAGTCCTTGAGTTTGCTGTTGGGCGTGGGTATTCTGGGACCCTAGGCGTAAGGATTGGCTACACTGGTGGAGTAATTTGTGCATGGTAATTTGCTGATCGACTACCCATTGAAGTTGGGCAATTCATACTAAACTATGAATGAATGATCCTTTGCTGGTTGTGGGGGTGGAGTTAAGGAAATCGTGGCATTTCCTTCCTGAGTAGTGTGCTTTAGACATAAACTATTGGCGCCTCCTTGCTGTTGAACGTGTGCATCTAGGAGTGTGAGGAAATGGAAAACATTAGTTTTACACAACTATCCTTCTTTGTGCCAGGTGCGAGTATCAGTTTCAGAGGTTGCTACTCATTTCCTTGCTGCTAGGTCGTGTGTGGGCTCTATGAAGGAGTCTATTTAATCATTATTGCTATCGTACCTGCCACACTTTGGAGGTATTCATTCGCTGGTTGCAGCAATTCATAAGGTGCTTTAAAATTATTTATATTCCAAGTATTTAATGCTCTATCTTTTGGAAATCAGACCTGTGCAACTCTCTATTCCATACAGTACCTTCCAATGAAGGTTGTGCACTAGGACTATTACTTGGAACAAAAAAACTAGAACTATGGCTGCCCACACTTCCCGATCCTCGTATCCATGGCCCAAGTGAAGAATAGCCCCCCATATCTTTCTGTGACCTTTTAGAACTAAAATGTGCATATGGAGCTGCCATTGCCTCGGTTGTTCTCTTTTTATTTTCCTTCCTTTACTCAAATTCTGCAAGGAGTGCTTTGGCCTCCTCAACCTCTTTGGATTCCATTTCACATGGTCTAACATCTCGGCAAGGGATTCGTGCAAGGTGGTATTTGAGTCGGTTTATGCCACCACTAATAGACCTGATGCAATGGATGCAAATAACCTCTTCTTGTGCTATACCTAGTGTTCCATGTTTCCAACAAGGATCTTTTGGTTTGCAACCACTTTTTTTACTTGCAAAAGCCATATTCTTTTACCAAATTACAAATAAGAACCTAGCAAAAGGGAGACAAGATAAAAAATTAGTAACCAATCATACGCCTTATATATGTCTTAACATTTTGCAAACATATCTAAAGGGAATTATTTTTCTTCACTACAAGATTTAGACTTGTTTAAGGCAGGTTATGTTGATCTTTTCTCTCCAATGCACATTACATGGCCAATGAATGGATGGCGATTCTGATTTTGTTGCTTGGTTGTTTTATGATCTTTTATCTTTGTATGAATCTGATCAAACACTTTTTTTTCTTTAGTTTTGACAGTCTGGTATCTAAAGTCAAAGAGATATATGTGTTTATAACTTGCAGATACTCGATGGCATAATTTAATTTCACAGTATGTATTAATTTATTAACAACCTACTAAATTTAGGGAATCAGAGATCTAAAAAACCATCTCTAATATAGATTTAGTATGCCTGTTAATTTTATTAAAAGATAGAATTGATGGTTTCTGGATAGATGTCTACAACTCTTTTTCTCATGTCTGCTTAAGGGATTGATTAAATCCTTACATTTATGTTGAACAGGGATGAAGTATTTAGGAATTGTAGCATGAACATGCTAGTTCTACCTTGAATCATAACTATGCTGTCCTGTTTAAATGAAATATTTCTTTTATTTCGTAATTGAACAATAGCTCAACCATGGTTTAAAAGTATTGCAAAAGATTATACAATGCTTTACAATCTGTATGTACAGTTAATCCAACATGGACATGAAATAAACATGCTCCTTAGAGTCATGCACTTCTATACAGAGATTTACAGTAATGATAAAATCAATTTTTTTAGGCCAAATGATTTACAATTTTTCGTTAACAAAATCCTCTTGGGTCTCTGCCCAAATATGAATTCTTTGAACTTCTGTAATGTCATATAAAGTTGAACAGAGGATTATGAGAAAAATAGGAGGACAGGGTTTCTCCCAATTGAAAATATTCTTCTCAAATCAATCATTCTCATGCTTACAAATTGGTCGTAGTCCAGAGATCTTGTGTTTGGCAAGAGAATAAGAGTGAGAAATTGAAAACATTGACCAAGAATAACTTTGATAGTTATTTACTAGTCACATTAAGGTATACAAAAATGGTAAAATGGAAAACCTATTACTGAGACTCACCAGTTGAAAGTTTTGGAAAAAGCCTTTGAAAATCGCGTGCCCAACTTGCATTCTCCCGTGCCAAACTTGCGTCCCGTTGTGCTCTAAAATCGCGTCGCGCGAGGGTTAAAATGCATTAAAATATTTGTTTGTTGCTTTTTCCGAATTTTATACTAAAGTTTTGACGAGTTTAGCAGCAAAATATGCGCGTTTCGACGATTTTAGCAGCAAAAATCGCAGCAAGTTTTGCACAAACCCGATGGCACATTTTCTTGCGAGTAACTCGCCGCTAGTCATGGCACGTGAGTACTCGTGATTTTCCTGCGTTTTAGCCGAGTTTTTCAACCATGGTGCTAGGTAGAAGCAACTATATAAAGCTTATGATTGTAATGAATTGATATAAATGAATGAATACAATGAAGGTTTGTCGGAATTATGGCTCAATCTGTTGGAATTATCTTCCAATATAAGGTCAAGACAATGGAAAAATAGGGATTTCAATCTAGATTGTTGCTTCTCCTTGAGAAGTTTACCTGCAACATAATTTTCTGCACTGTCTATAATTATCTACAAAAAAAATTCTTCACTCACTTGCCCACAACTTCCTCTAAAATTACTCAAAGAATATTATTATTATTTTTGATCCATCAATAGATTTCAAGAAAACTATACTACTTGAGAAAGAATCAAGGAAATTCTAAAATGTCTTGTTTTGCCTATTTCTCAAATCAATAGACATGATGGTGTGAGCCTTCCCCCTTCCTATCTCATGCTGCTCAACAATGGTGGCCTTCACATTTGTCATCTTTTCATTCAAGATTAGGCCTCTAAGTTCCTCATCATTAGGGGCGTAGAACCCTGCCCCAACAATAACAATGGCATCTTCTAGCTTTGCCAATAAGGAGAAGTGTACCAAAAATTTAAACAAAAAACAGTTTAGAGGCTAAAAGTTAAGAGACAGAAAAAAACACATTTAGGACAAAAATAAGAAGGATTTAGGGTTTGTAGATAACAAGATATGTTGAAAAAAATTCCATTATGAAACAAGAAAACAAGAGGGAAAGAGTAATTTTTCTTTCATTCCATGCATCTAAAATGCAAAAAATAACAAGTGTAGAAGACATACTAAATAGTAAAATACCTTTTCAAATTAGCTCCAAATTGATGGTGAGCTGCTCAAAATTAATGTGGTCTATTTCAAATGCATTGTAGGCCCCTTTAGGTGCACCAAGGACTGCTACAAACTTGCTCAAGTTCAATTTAGTCAAATTTTGCTACCATTATGTTCTAAGTTACCGGTTCGGGTTCGGGGACGGGTGCGGGTGCGAGAACCTAGTACGTGGGTACGTGAAATTTTTTTTTAGGGGTTTGGGTACGTATGGGTATGTGTGTGTGTATATATATATATATATATATGTATTATATATACAAAAAAATAAGAGAAATATATAGAATTGTAAAACTAAATCATTTCATAGTATGATACTTGATCATTGATCAATGCCAAATGCCAAAGATAAATATTAAATGCCAATTGATAGTTGTATTTGATTGATTTGAAAGAAAATTGGGTACAAAATGGCATCCTCATGTGGAATGCGTTGATGTTGATATTCTTAAACAAAATGAAAATAGAAAATTGTTTTTGTAAAAATGAAAGTAAATACTACATTAATATATTATACAACTTTACATCTTCCTCTTTCCCATGAAAATGAGGTGCGCCGTGGAGTTTTGTATGGTTTCAGAAGCCTTAAATGCGATATTATAGATGAAGACTTATAGGAAAACTATGGAAACTTAGACTTGGAGAGTACCTAGAAAATCAATTAAATTCAATGGGAGTTTGAGGGCAATGTCTCCAATGGGGTCGAGGGGCAGCGCCCCCGCTGCTAGCACCAATTTAAGGCTTCTGAAACCATACAAAACTCCATGGCGCACCTCATTTTCATGATTTTTTGAGTGGCAAAAAATAATGTTGACAAAACCCAATTTAAGACCTTTAAAACACACAAACCGCAAAAAATATGAAGGGTAAAAATGAAATGTGTGTTTGAAGGCCTCATATTGGGCTGTTTTAGGGTTAGGAAGAAAAAAATTAACAAAAAAAAAATGTTTTTTAATCAAGTTTGGGACCACATTTTTTGACTTGGCCCATGGGTTCGTGCTGGGTGCGCACTGGGTGCGCGGGTGTGCGCACCCGAGCGAACCCATAGGGCTGGGCGCGCACCCAGGGCGTACCCACAGGTGAACCCGTACCAGGTTCGTACCCGGACCGGGTTCGAGGGCTGTGGGTGCGAACCCGGTAACTTAGATTATGTTTGCTGATTTTTGCTTCAATGGATTATATTTTAGCTTCAATACTCTTTTTTTTTTCTCATTGTTTGTGCTTGCAAATGAAATGAATAGTATTTAGAAGTGTTGTATACCTTTTTTAGTGTTTCATTTTAATATTTGTTTCGCTTTTTTTCTTTTCAAAATTTTCCCTCTATTTTCAAGGTCACATCTAGTAGTTAGGAGTCGATGATCCTAACCAAACTTGCTAGGGCTTAGGTATGAGTCCTCTAGCCTCATTTTAGGTGCCTTGCCCCAAGGCTCAACATGTTTTCCAAGTACTCAATGAGTCTTATAACGATTTGTAGAAGGGTATACATGAAAAACAAGATTATACATGATTTTCATGCTTCTTACTTGGAGTAGACTATGATGTTTTTTTTAGAGTTTTATGGAAAGAAATAAAACTTTAGTTCGTAGAAATTTGGGCTGAAATTAACATCAAAATCTATGTAGAGAAGTATAGGTATCGTTGCAATACCATCTCAGTAGATTTGTACAAGCACATAACACGAGTAAATTTAGAAGGTTGATTCCATTGTTGGAATTAATGATTATTTGGTGACTTAAAACTTTGTTAATCTGAATTGCAAGGTACCCTTTAACAATTTGACATTTTCGCTTTTAACATTTTATGTGTTGGTATCACAGTGGTTCAATTTTTCGTTAAAGTGGGGCTCGTCTCGAGTAGAGTTGAGTTCTTGTTCCAACATGATCGCCAAGTAGAGACAAGCCTATGGCTTGAAACATGATGAAGATTACAAGAATGCTCAACTCAATCAAGGGAGACATCACTTGCAAACGCATGAATGGCTGGAGGAATCGATAGTAGAGTTTTGACTATCGAGGCAAGGCTTGACCTCCTCAAGTACGACATGAAAGAAGTGAAATCCAAGTGCAAGAGAATCTCATATGAGTTTGATATCATGAAGGTTACAACAACCCAAGTTAGGAAATGTGAAATTCCCAAGTTGCACAAGCCAGAGATGTTTGATGGACAATGAGATGATATGGACGAATACTTGTCCAGTATCCTTGTGTTTTGTAGAAAAAGGGAAACTTTCCTTTGGAGATTTGCATTCTTTAGTGTTTGGCACCTTTTATTACTTATCATTAAGAAGGGGGATTGAATGATATGTTGTGAATGGGGGTCTGATGGATTTGGACAATGAATGTGACCGACTTACAACCTAAAAGGTGACTCAACTAGCCCTTGACCAAATCTGAAATGGACTTAAGGAGGAAATGTAATGCAATGATTAGGCTAATGATGTGAATTTCAGTTCTGATGCGAATAGAATAAACACAGAAAGTCACAGACAAATTGGAATAGTAGACATGAACTAAGTAGAGTACTCTACACCTGTGGTTCAAATCTAGGGCTGAAAATGGAGGGCTAAGTCATATTGAAATTCAGATCTGTTTTTCGTAGTCCTTGGGAGCTAGGTCAGAGCTTCCATTTCCTGCTTGTCACACTGGCGGATAATTTTGTAATCGAGTTTCCGTTTGTAGTCAAGGTGTAGGGTTTAAATGCAACAATGAATAATTGACCTTCAAGCCTCCTACAAGATTTGAAACCACCCTTCAATGGCTTCCTTGAAGGATTGAAGTCAAAAATCTCGTCAAGGTTCAGATCTTGCTTGCTTGAATTGCTTGGATTGCGTGAAGACCTACAAGGATTAGTCTTCACAAACATGAAATGAAATCACATACACTTTGATATGATGCTTGGATCTTGAATTGCTGCAATAAATCTCTGAAATGCTGCTCTTGACTTGCTTGATAATGCTCTTGACAATAAATTCTTGCTCAATTCTTTGACTTGATGCTAGATAGATTTCAAATAATGCAATAACTAGGTTAGAGCTTCTGTTTCCCGCTTGTCGCACTGTCAAATAATTTTGTAATTGAGTTTCCATTTGTAGTCAAGGAGTAGGGTTTAAATGCAACAATGAATAATTGACCTTCAAGCCTCCTCCAAGATTTGAAACCACCCTTCAATGGCTTCCTTGAAGGACTGAAGTCATACAAATCTCCTCAAGGTTCGGATCTTGCTTGCTTGAATTGCTTGGATTGCTTGGAGACCTACAAGGATTAGTCTTCACAAACATGAAATGAACTCACATACACTTTGACATGATGCTTGGATCTTGAATTCTTGCAATAAATCTCTGAAATGATGCTCTTGACTTGCTTGATAATGCTCTTGACAATGATTTCTTGCTCAATTCTTTGACTTGATGCTAGATGGATTTCAAATAATGCAATAACTAGGTATTTATAGGCATTCATTCTAATTTCCTAAAAATTAAATCCCGATAGCCAACTTTAGACATTTGAAATTCAAATAATAAAATGTTGACACCGACATATTTGAATTTGGAGCCAAAATAGGGGGACTGAGTAGCCCTGGGTGACTATATCCTAGCCCTATTTTTCGGGAATTAAGGTGTCGAGGGCAAAGTATTAAATGAATGCATTTGTTTTGTACTTGCAAATTGTCGATAATTGTTTAAAATGGGCTATGGAGTGCATAATTTACGAAATTGGGTGCTCAATTAGGTCCAATAACTTAACGGGGAGAAAAACATAGTGTGAAATTGTTAAGGGTGATAATTTACGATGCAACACCTTGAGCTCTTCGAAGAAAGTAAAATCAAATTGGCCATAACTTTCCTCACCGACAGTGCCAAGCTTTGGTGGTGATCGTGAGTGGAGGATGTTAAGGATGGATGTCTTGTTGTGGACATCAGTATTTCCGTCGAGTTCAAAGAGGCTTTGCGAGAGCAATTCCGGCTTGGAGACTTTGCTTGGCTTGCTTCGATGCGACATATGTAACTCAAGCATACCAGTAAGATCCGAGACTATATCAAATCATTCTTTGTCCTCATGATAGAAATCAAAGATATGTCAGAGATGGAAAAAACTATTCTTTTTCATGAAGGGCCTGCAGTCTTGGTCAAGCCAACCTAAGAAGGAAGAATGTGCAAACTTTGGCCACAACCATAGCTGTTGCCGACTGACTCCTTGACTTCAAAGGAGGAATAATGAAGTCATATGGAGGGAATTCTAGGGCCTCTCCTAAGAAGTTCCAATCCACGAAAGATGAGAAGTCTAAAGGGGCTTCACAACCCTTTTCAAAGAAATTGAGTAGCAAGTGATTTGGCGTGACCTCTCAAAAGGATGCAAAATCGACGACAACCCAAAGAAAGGCTAAGACATGCTTTGTATGCGAGAAGCTCAATCATTAGGCTCAGGATTGTCCTGAGAAGCAAAGGCTCACTATAGTGAAGGTCAAGGCTTTCAAAGAGACCATCCATTAGATGGGTGTCTTGTAGATGCTATTTGCAATGCAAAATTCTAATGAGAGCTGTGGTGAGATGAAGAATCTTGAGCAAGAGCACAAGTTGTGCTTTATCAAGGTGTTTTTCGTAAACAAGAAAGTGGTGGCCATGATTGACTCTGGGGCTATGCACAATTACATCTTGGATAAGAAAACTAAGATTTTGGGCTTGAAAGTTATAGAGGCAAGCACTTCCTTTAAGGCAATAAGCTCACTACTCAGAAGCATGTCAAAAACGTCGCAAAAGTTCGGTTGCACATTGGAGGATGGCATAGTTCGGTTGCACATTGGAGGATGGCATGGTTCTCTGAATATTGTGGCCATTGATGTGGATGAATTCAAGTTAATTTTGGGTCAAGAATTCTTGTTAAGGGGTAAGGTGGCATCATATCGCACCTAAATTGCATCCTTTCCTTAGACTCACTCCAAGTTTGTTTGGTAAAGGCGGTCAAGTCCCTAGCAGTTACGTGGGCGTTGTTAGACTTTAGTCTTTGCAAAGTTGATTGCAAGAGCAGTCTGTAACATACTAACCCTTCCATGAAGTAAAAAATTCTTAATTTACACTAATTGAGTAAATAAACAAGTAACAAAAGCATTCCAATAAAAAATTTCTTTTCTTTTATTAATAATTTCCAAACAAGATATAAATCATATTTCAACATGTACTCCTTTTCATTTCAAATATACATCAATGTAAGAAAAGCATACAAATACATACATAGCTCTTGGAGCTTTTGAACAAATAGTAGTAAGATAGTCCAGGTTCTTTCCTTTCAGATCTTGGTTCTTCTGTCGCTTGCTGTGGAGGAGAAGCATCACTCAAGCGCTTTTCCACCAACCATAGACTCTTAATGCGGTCCCCCACACATCTATCATTTGATAGATGACCCTTCCCTTTGATGAAGAGATTGGTAGAGTAACCGATAACGACAACCAACTAAGCATAGTGTTGTGTCCTACATAACTAGAACTTGTAATCCGACAATCTCAAACTAGCATGTAATAATGGATCATGGTGAACTGACAATGTAGTCTCAATAGTCACACAATCTATAGTGGAGTCTCAGACGTTGCACTACTTTGGCCAAAGTGTTATATTCAGTAAACGATTGAGAGTCATATATCACATACACTACTTAGGGCCGATTTGACTTAAGGCTATCTTACACTACGCATAGGTATTGTCCTTCAATGGATAATCTCTCACCCCAGACTAACCTACAACATACTATTCTACTTGAAACAAATCTAATTAGCAAGTAAGTACACAAGCTCCCTCCCATAGTGGATTAACTATCGTAGGAGTAACACAAGCTTTCCTAGTTAACTTAATAACTTAGCTGGGTGTACCTCAAGTGACTCTTGTATTCAATCAAGCCTAATAAATAATATCTAATACAAGCATCATTCTCCTATTATGGAGATCTTACAAACACTATATAAAAATAGCTAGAAGACTTCATTTCCCTTTCTCAGAAGACAATCATAATTACTTCTTTTGCACAAACAGAAAAGACATTTCATACAGTATCGAAAACAAAATAATTCCTTGTAAGTAATAAGAGGAAGAAAACCCCATGCCTGTTATCACTTTTCCAACAATGGTGACTGTGCAACCTTCTTCTATAGTAGTTCAGCTTAATTCAGCTTCACAACTCAATTCCCACTCCCTCTTGTTGAAAGCATCCCTCTCAAAATAAGACAACTCTTTCTCACAAAGTCTCACTCTTTTCTCACTCATATAATTGATGAAATTGACTGGTGAAACTTAGATAGGATTAACAACAAAAGACACATACTCTTGGTATGATACGTCCTTTCAATGGAAATAATGAACACACAAAATACAAAATGTGAATGATTATGAATGTCTGCGAATAATAATCACTCCATAATGGGGATGAATCTGTTTCAACCAAGTTGGTGCGGCTATTTATAGAGCAACCAACCTCCATAAATCCTACAGTTTTGGCATGTAAATTGACACCACTCCCTTGCAGTATGATTCAACTTAAAGGTGGCGACAGTTAAAGCTCATACTTAACATTAAGCTTAACAAATCGACTTCCACATTGACAACATTCAAAAGACCAATTCAACTTGCACATGGAGAATTCGTATTTTTCTCCACAATTGCCATCTATAGGAAAGTGAAAAACAAAGGTGGCGCCAAACTGGTAAGATGGCGCAATTTCTAAATGATGGGAATAAGTCAATCACATTTCATCAACACATAACTTGAATTGACTATGTTTTTGGTTGAGCCGACTGAACACAATAACTACGTTGGACTTAGTCCGTGCTTCCATATTTTCTTATATCGACTAAGTCAAAGCCATCAGAATTTAGGCGTATTGCCATGTCTTACTCGTACATATTTCTTAACTGGTGATACGTATTTCTTAGAGCCGTGTATGATCCAAAGTCGACTTCTATTATAATGTCCAATATCGACATACTTCAGCCATGGATTATTAACATCAAACGAAGTCTCCATTAAATCGACTTCTACTTAAATAGGAAATAAGTCCATTTCCAAATGTATAAAATAAATATGTAATATATGTATTATTATTATATATATATATTTTAAATACCTTCATATAAATATATACATATAAGTCTATATATATATATTTATTAAATAAATATATATATCGTAAGCCAATCAGCATACATCCGATATATATATGTGTGTGTGTGTAAAGGCAAAATAATTATAATAACTACATTATATAGGATTTACGCACATATATATATATATATATATATATATATATGTATAAATGTATATGCCTCTATGTACAAGTATATGTAGGTGTACCATATCGATACATCTGTATGAGCATGTCCCTTTGCTAACGTACGTTTGTATCGATATGCATATACATATGGATACGTGTATATATATGTCCACATATGATTCACTTACATCCATTTACGTTACCATCATATCGATAGGTGTGTATGTGTGGTATATCTATACATATGCATATACGTATCGTTAGATCCCTTTGACACGCATGTGCATACATATAAACATACTTCCACCTACATCCCACTTATCCATATGATCGTAATAACACAAGAATGACTTCAAAACCCCAAACAAATAAACATCACCCTTAAAAGCATGCAAAAGTAAACAAGATTCCTAATGCATTAAACAAAGCTAAGGATGACTTACCTATAACCCTCAAATTAACTCAGTTCACACACTCTAATGTGGTGTGTGTATGCTCAGATAGTTTACTTTTACCAGTTACCCAACCAAGACCTTCTCTCGAGTGATACTTCCCCTCCGCTTGGAGGAATGAAACACATACCTGCATCCACTAACACATGCTCACGACAGTCAAATGTTCATAACATATGCAGTATACATAAACATCTCCAAAGTTAGAATATTTACAATTCAATAACCTTTCATTCACATAAGTGCAGTATTTCACCATGAATAACATCAACTAAAGTAACATCAAATGAGACAATCATCAAATGTGAAAACATTCATATTGATAACAAGGTACAAGCATATTTTATTCATCTTCAAAATTCTCATTACATCCACTTTTTACCCTATGTACTAATAGTAAATAGTAACTATACAATCGGGGTGTAACATACTTCCCACCTTAAGAATCATTGTCCTCGATGGCCTAAGGTATTATTCAAAGCATAACAATCTAACACTACCTTATTCTACATTCTCAAAAGCATCAAGAATGTCAAGAAATTTCTGCTGAATTTCCGCTTAGTCCTCCCAAGTAGCCGAGTCTTTTGCGTATTGCTCCCACTGGACTTTGCATTGCAAGACCTCTCTGTTATGCAAGCGAAGCTTACGTGTTTCTAGCACCTTGATGGGCTCGAGAGTTACTACTCCAGGGTCCTTTACCTGTAAAGCAGTTCAATCAATTACATGATTATCTCTTGGTATATACTTTTTAAGGTAGGACACATGGAATATATTATGCATTATGGCAAGAGTTGGTGGCAAAGCGATTCGATAGGCTACTGGATTCACTTCCTCTAGAACCTCAAAGGGTCCAACATAACGTGGGGCTAAATTAGAAGACTTTCCAAATTTAATGGAGCTTTTGTGAGGTTTCACTCTCAAAAGTACTTTGTCACCTAAGGCAAAATTACGGGGCACTCTCTTAGCATCTGCGTAACTTTTTTGTCGATTGTTAACTTCTGCTAACCTTTGCTTAATAATCTTAACTTGCTCATCCATTTCAAGCAACATTTCTGGTCCAAGACTTACTCCATCCTCAAGTTTATCCCAACTTATAGGAGTTCGACAGTTTCAACCATACAAGGCTTCGAAAGGAGCCATCTTAATTGTAGAATGATATGAGTTATTGTAAGCAAATTCGACTAAGGGTAAATAATCTTCCCACTTGTATTGCTGATCCATGCAATACACTCTACGTAGTTCTTCCATTACTTGGTTTACCCTTTCAGTTTTCCCATCCATTTCTAGATGATATGCTGAGCTAATATTTAACTTAGTCCCTAGTGCAGAAAACAAGGTTTGCCAAAACCTAGAAGTAATTCATGTATCCCTATTTGAAATAATCTTTTCATAAATCCCATGCAATCAAAACACTTCTTGCACAAATTTTCTTGCTATGACAAGTGCTCCATCTGTTAGGTTCCTTGGTATAAAATGTGCCACTTTTGTAAGCTTATCAACTACCACTAGTATGGCATTGTGCTTATTCCTTGACATAGGTAGTCCTTGCACAAATTCCATACTTATAACTTGCCATTTACTTTCTGGTATGTCTTGTGGATATAACAAGCCTGTAGGATGATGATGCTCAACTTTTACCCTTTGACACTCAAGACACCTAGCCACAAAACTAGCAGCATCCCCTTTCATTCCCTTCCAAAAGTATAATGGTTTTACCTCGGCCATCATTTTTGTCACTCCTGGATGTCCGGAATATGGTGCTTCGTGTATTTCCTTCCATACCAGATTTCTCAATTCCTTCATATCAGGTACATACATCCTACCCTTGTATCTAAGTAATCCATTAGGTTCAAATTGAAAACCTTCATACCTAGCATCTTGAGGATTATCCATGAGTGCTTGCTTAACTTGCAAGTAATATTCATCCTCTTTACACTTTTGAAGTACTTGCCCTTTGAAATCGGTTTGAATTACCACTACAAAAGCAATGTGTCGTCTTCGACTTAATGCGTCGGCAACCCGATTTTCTTTCCCCTTAATATAACTGATATTAAAATCATAGTCAGCTATTAACTCCAACCATCTTCTTTGTCTAGCATTCAAATTAGGTTGAGTAAAAAGTACTTTAATCCATTATGGTCAGTTTTCAACTCAAAGGGTTTTCCTAACAAATAGTGCATCCACATTTGCAATGCATGAACTATAGTTGCTAATTCTAAATCATACGATGCATAATTCATTTTGTATGGTTTCAACTTTTCAGACTCATAAGCAATCACTTGCCCTTCTTACATCAGTACACCTCCTAACCCTTCTCCGCATGCATCGGTGATTACTGTAAAGCTACCTTCAGGATCTAGTACTTTTAAGATCGGTGCGGTGGTTAGTTTTTCTTTGAGTAGGTCAAATGCTTCTTGACACTTCTCATTCCATTCAAATCTCTTTCCTTTCTTTCGCAAAGAAGTTATTGGAAAAACAATCTTAGAAAAGTTTGCGACAAACTTCCTGTAATATCCTGCCAAGCCCATGAAACTTCTTACTTCTGACACGTTTTTGGGTATAAGCCACTCATTTACTGTCTTGATCTTTGCTAGATCTATTGCAATTCCTTCTGCCGAAATCACATGACCCAAATAATGTACCCTATCTTGGAAGAATGTACACTTGGAAAGTTTACCATACAACCTATGCTCTCTTAAACGTTGTAGGACCATTTTTAAATGCTTGCAATGTTCTTCCTCATTTCTAGAATAAATCAAGATGTCATCTAGAAAAACTAGTACAAATTTGTCAAGGTAGTCGCTAAACACACTATTCATTAGGTTCATGAATGCTGCAGGTGCATTGGTTAAACCGAAAGGTATAACAGTGAACTCATAGTGTCCATATTGAGTTCTGAATGCAGTTTTAAAGATATCTTCATCTTTAACCCTCAATTGGTGATATCCAAATCTCAAATCTATTTTAGAGAATACAACTGCACCTCTCATTTGATCAAAAAGATCGTCAATGCGTGGCAACAAATATTTGTTCTTAACCGTAGCTTTGTTAAGCATACGATAGTCGATGCACAAACGCAATGTTCCATCCTTTATAATGTCCCTTTCTCATCAGTGAGTAGTGTAGTGGCTCATTAGCCTATTCCGAAGGCCTGTAGACTCATCGAGGTAAAATTAGGGTTTCCAGTGTTTGGAGGTTTTTGGCATTTTTGAGGGGCTTGCATATGGAGTTTTGGATTTTGGTTTGCAGATTCTTTCTGGGTTTTCAGAGGGCTTCGCAATTATATAACATGCAAGTGAATTTACTATTTTTAGTAAGTTCTAATTTTAGCAATGTTCTAGTTAGCAGCAGCACAAAGAGCTGTCCTCTTCAGGCAGCGCAGTTGAGTATTTTGGATTTGGCTCTTGAGGTGCAATTTTGGTGAAATAAGTTATTTCAAGTCATTAATGTTATATTTTCAAATTGATCCCTTGGCCTAACGTTATGACTTGAAGTTGTTTTAAAATGTGGTCTTGAAGGGTGGACACCTCATTGATGGAGTATTTTAATATTTTAAATGTTATATTGTCCCCTTGAGACTTGGATGCCTAGGAGAAGGTGTTTAAAATGTTTTGAAAATTAAAAAAAATAACTCATGAAGGCTTGGGCGTCCCTTTTTGGAGGGAAAGTTGGAATTTGAAAATTCACCTCGAGAACTCTATTTAAGGAGGCCTTACTCCAGCATTTGGGCATCCATGATTTATCTTATTGAATTGCTACCAAATTGTTTTCAGGTTAATGGCTTCGAGGAATGCATACCTCCTAGCAAGAATCCAATTTTGTGTTTGAAAGATAACACCTAGTTGGAATTGTAGCTGCTTCTCATCCAAATTAGCAGATTGAGTATCTTGTTGAAGAATTTTGGTGATATTCTCAGTTTTGTACTTGTTGGTTATTAAATGGCTGAAGTAGATTTTCATTTGTAGATCATAGAATGATTTAATTTTCATTGTGGGTATTGATGCAATCCATTCCTATGCTAATGGTGACCCTTATTGCAAAATATCAGATTTTATTTTGCAGTCTTTGATTTTCTAGAGAGGCCGTACTGTTTCTAAGGCCATATCGTCCTCCTGCAACTTGGATTGGGATTCGAGCTTCTCAAGTGGTGGCTGTTTTGCATTGTTTGACTCGTGTTTGCTGGTCGCCTAGCCTATTGGGAATGTTGTTCTCAGTTTTTGAGAGTATAGGCTTGTATTGTGGGAAAAATATGCATTTTGGTGTTTGCTTAGTTGCTGGTTGTGAGATTTCAGTTTGCTGGTTTTCATATCAGATTGATAGTAGTTCAGTTTTTGGTTTGTAATTCTGTAATTGAGAAGATTAGAAGTGGGAGAAATTAACTTTCATCATTTTGCATTGATTATATAGCAATAACACTTTGTAATTTGCAAATAATTTGCATTGTAAGGCTGGAAACAGTAGTACTGCTTCAGTCATTTACATTTCTGCATTTACTTTGTGGTTTTGATGCAAACATTGTAACCCTTGGTCGGTTTACTGCCAGTGTGGAGGAATAAACAATTGTATCTGTCATATTTCACCCACTGAATAAGTGGAGAATTCCCATTGCTTTGTGGATGCCTGCTGAAAAGTGGATGCCTGTTGTTAGCAAATGAATTGTTCTTTCATTGTAATTATTTCCCCTTGCTCCCACTGTGTCAACCACTGATGGATAAATTGGAATGAAGGTCTCATGAACTGGTAATTCTAGCTTCGAGTCGATATCAATAGGAGACGATCGTGGAGAAAATGGTGGACCAGGAGATGATGAATCGGCCTTAGCTTGTACCATTGGCTCCATTGGAATTTTCGACGCTTTGTCAACCTGCTTTCGCTTTGTGATGCTTTTCCCCTTCAAGTTCCCACTAACTTTGACCCCTTCAGGTGGCTTCAAGACAAGTTTAACTCGAGGCCTCGACCTAGAAGTAGAAGGTAATGAAGAAAACCCTATTGGCGGCTCTGTAGCTGGAACTGTACTTCGCTTCCTCTTGCTTTCCAAGAAGTACATGCTTGTTTTAATAACTGATTTCGACAGGTCCTCAATTGAAGTATTCTCCTTGACATACCAATTAGGTTGGCGAAGTGGCTGGCGAGCAACTTGGTCTTTAACGAATGAATTAAGAAGCACCTCTCAGTCATCATCTGACAAACCCTCAACATCTTTTGACAAGAAATCAGCAAGCTGTGGAAGAGTAAGTCTACATTAATGACGTCGGCACACCTCAAATTCATCTTTGTAGTTGACCTAAAAGTCCTCAAGCGCTGCCCTGTGTGAATTACTTTGCTCCAATCGTGCTGAGTAACGACCCGAAGGATCATAAGTACGCCTCTGAGTGAGATACTTGAGCTGGAGATTCTCTAACTCGTTCATCATTAACTTGCAATTAGCAACAGACTTGCACTTGTATATACCCAATCCGAACGGAAAGATGAATACTGACTTATGTCGATTGCGAAGAAAAGAGTGAACTTCTTGAGCTTGTCTCATAAACTCCATGAATAGGACCTTGTCTGATGGGTACCTTGGTAGCATTAGAGGTTCTCCGATGTAACCATACACTCGGATATATGTGAAAGTAGGGAATTGAATGAACCAATCCGCCCAACTCTCCATCGCTGATTTTGCCTCTGGTGAAATCCTGATATGCATCTTATTATTGAGGTCTCTGATTGTCTTCATGAGAAAGTGATCATTCACCACCTTGAAATCTTGTTCAACCTTTGAAAACTCCAATAGTGAGTAATATTCGTGAACGCGTTGAACGCCAAGAGCTCCATTGGTCTTCAAAGTTCTAAAATTGCCTTGAAACGCAATTAAGTAGACTAGGAATTAAAGTTTTGGGCTAGGGTTAAGGCATATAATTTTAAAAAGTCCCTAACCCTAATGTTAACACTAACCTTAAACCATATAAGAATTGGGTTCTAACATTAGGGTAGGATGTACTAAAAATTATAAAAATAAATTTGTAACCATAACTCTAAACCCTCCAAAATATTGTAACTTAGGGTTACAATCAATGTTCCATGAGGGTGCATCCCACCCAAATCCCTATTGTTCTTAGGGCGAGGATGTCTTAGGGACATGGGGGCTTTGTGGAAATGTCCCCTCGTCATGTTGCCATCATTGCTTGTAGATGTCCAAGAGCATGTTTATAAGGTGTCCCTCTAATTTGGAGACTTTAGGGGAACATAGGAACATCTTGGGGACCCTCAAGGGACTTGTCAATGTCCCTCATATGCACCAAAAACTCCTAGACATCCCTTTTATCAAATACGTAAAAAAATTATTTATTTATAAGAAAATCAAGATTTTTTAAATTATTCATGTCACTAACCCTAACCCTAATTGTTTATGGACCCCACCCACACCTTATCTCACAAAAAACAATAAATTAAGATCCTAGCAGCACTCCAAATCAATATGGATTTTTGTTAGCATTAGTTAAGGTTGCAGGTTGCAACAAGTTGCAAGTGTGAGAGCACTAGGATAGCAAAAGTGAGAGGCAAGGATGTGAGCATCAGCCAAGTCTTCATTAGTTGGGTGCAAGCATTAGGAAGAGTGAGAGCAACAATAAGGACTTGGCATTGCATAAAAACATAGTTTTGCTTCCGTTTTGCCACCATCCCCAAATCTAGGCCTTTGGTCCCCCCATCCCTAAGACCTGTCCTCGTGCCCTCCAATCCCAAGACTACATAAACATAGGTTAGAATTAAGGTGTACTAATTTTTTTCTTAAAAAAGTAACTAACCCTAAATCAATTTTTTTTGGTTTAGGTTTAGCCATTATGATTAGAACAGATTTAAAATAGAAACCCTAGATTTAAATTTTACATTAAAAAACCTACCAAATAAAATTTTAGGGCCTTCAATTGTTGAATGCAAATGCATAGTCACTGAAAACCCTAATTGCTTGTATTCTATGAATGTGATGTTTGCTTCATTGAACTTTCAATTTGCCTTACAATCTGCTCCTGAAAGATGAAATCTAGATGCAAAAAATGAACTTTAGAAATGAAAAATATCAGAATTTGTTGTACATTTTGGGATGTGGCCTTTTTTTTCCCCAAAAAAGTTGCAAATTTTTCATGAGGCTGTTTTTCCCTGATTTTGTTGTAATTTTTTTGTTCTTGAAAAATTTGCTGATTTTTTGGGAGAAACCAATGATCTGATCTGACTTGGATTGTTGTACCCTATGAGCAATAATTACTTGAGATTAATGGCAAATTTTAAGTAGTTTTTGCTTTGTTGTTTGAAATAGACCCAAGAAGTTCCTATTGAACAATTTGTTATTCGGACATCTATTTGTTAATTCGATGTGGCTTTGAGATTCGATTGCATTGACACTTAGTTAAGTTTAATGATGTTTGGTCAGCATCAAGGTGTAATGAGTATATGTTACGCTGTGAGAGGGTATCGTGTTTGATTTCATGAAAATTATCAATGCATTCCCATATTTTGCTTCCAAGTTGGAGTAGGGAACCTTCAAAGTGTTTGTATTGTGAAATCTCCTTACATAAGCTCAATGGAGTAGACAAATGTAAATTGTTGTTTCCTACTATTTTATGGCAACTACTACTAGAGGGTTTCTAATGATGATAGGGGACTCAAATGGTACTTAATTTGTGATGATAGCCCAAAAACAAATTATTATGCTTCGAAAGAATTAAGAGTAATTGAGTAGAAATGAGATCATACGGGGAAATAATTCTAAGATTGGTCCCTTTAATAAATTAGATTGAAATAGGACTTAAAACTTTATCTCATTGATGGAATACTTGAATTTGCCTCATTGATAGAATACTTGTGTTTATCTCTTGCTCCTCGATGGCTTCACTTCCCTCAGGGCGGTTAGAGGGGATCATGAGCCATCTCCTACTCTTGGATAACATTGTTGTGCTTGGGAGCACATGAAAGAGATCATGAACTATCTCCCTCCCCCAAATTACCTTGTTTTGCTTAGGATTCTACTTAAGTTAAATGCTCATTGGTTAGTGAATCATAAGCCATCTCTTGCTCCTCAATGGATTCACTTCCTTTAGGGGTAGTTAGAGGGGATCATGAGCCATCCCCCACGAGATGACATTGCTGCACTTGGGAGCACTCAAAGAAGATCAGGAACTATCTCCCCCCAAAAATGGTCTTCCTTTGCTTAGGAGTCTACTTGAGTGAGATGCTCCTTGTCTCAATGGTTGAGTAGGGGACTCTCTCTACTGTTTGCTGGTTGAGCCCTTTGTTGATTGAGTGCTTAAAGACCTTAGACCTAAGGTCAAAAACCTAAAGATGGAGAGAGGATAAATTCTTTCCCTAAAGGAAAGTGTTTCCATAGTCATATAGGACACGTAATCGAATTTTTTTAAGAAGGATTCATGGAATATGATAGGAGTTAGAATTGTATTGCTGCACCAAGAATAATGCAGTTTTACAAGGGTTCAAATGTAATACTGCCTATGAAACCATCTTGCGCATTTAGGAATATTTGCTCACAACCTATTGGTTTGAATCCCCCTTTAGGGAGAGGAGGATTAGAAGGAATAGAAGAATCCGAAGAAGATAACTACCTACTCATTATTCAGAGGTCAATCATAGAACATCAAAAGCTATGGTATCTTATGAACTTGACATAGGTCACCTTCCTTGAACAAGATAGGAGTAGGGGCTTGACCAAACAATTTTGGTCTCACTTGGGTGAACGACAAATGATGTGATGGAATACCTCCAACTAGAGCAATGGAATGAAGAACGTGACGTGGGTGCCTTGCATATGGGTAGCAAAGTGTTGGTCATTTTGGGTGACCTTCTGACCAAAGTAAAATTGCTCTAAACTCTTGTTATCGTGAATCATGCTATCAATATAGCATATCACCAATTGGCTTTCTTGCACTAAATTGCTTCCTAAGTTGGCACACTTTCCCCACCATTGTAGAATAGGGTGCTTTATTGTTCTTTGCTATCCCTCCCTCAAAACTAAATCATACTCTTTCATCTTGTGAGTAGAGCTAGCCATATGAATGGTAAGCATCTGGAAGTGCCCATTGTTGTTCAATGAATGCCTCTAGTTCTAGTATGGAAAAGAGGCCCTTTATATCCTTTCTACAACAATAATTGCCCCCCACTTGGGAACTCTGCCTTAGCACCCTATTAATAGTAGGCATAATCCTATGGAACAAATCAATTGGTACTCTCAAATATTTGTTTGAGAGCTAATATGAGAGAGACCTTT
Source organism: Sequoiadendron giganteum (assembly GCA_007115665.2). Lineage (NCBI taxonomy): Eukaryota > Viridiplantae > Streptophyta > Pinopsida > Cupressales > Cupressaceae > Sequoiadendron > Sequoiadendron giganteum. The sequence goes on along the minus strand of CM021107.1, from coordinate 365,432,763 downwards.
TAAGATGTGATATATCATATTGGCAGCCTAAATTGAGATTGATCAAAACTTGGGACCCACACCTCCTATTTTGCCTTACCATGAAATCATCAAGAGATTGGGCTAGCTTGACAATAGGATAGATCACCTTTAAGTCATTGAACTTGGCAAAGGAACCTACTACAAGGAGAGCACATTCATTCAACCCCTATAACCAATTCAAGTGATGATTGACGGTATAGACCATAGTTTACATACTCAGAATCAGACAATACTCGGCAAGCCCAAAAATTTTGACTCAAGAAAAACTTGGCAAATGTGTGTGGATATTTATGTATGTGTATACTCAGAACTACACTGTGCACACATACACAGGATGCCAATTTTGCATGCATATACACACAGACATGTATACACACACAAACATGCCAAGTTTGTTGTTTTTTGCGAGCTACGAGTGATTACTCAATAATTTGACAGGAGAAAATCCATTTGCATACTGTTCGCGAGTAAAAGCAGAAATTACTCGACATGCAAATTTTTTAGAGATTACTTGGCTACTCGGAGAGTAATCGAAGAGTATAGACCATAGTTGGCACACTCGCAAGTTTTTTCCAAAAATGAGTTTTTTTGAGGTTTACTCGCCAAACTCAAAAAATGAGTTTTTAGTGGCGAGTACTCGCCAAAAACTCGCGAGTCCGACATAAAGACTCGGCTGTGCAGAACATAAAGTCAAAAACGTCTTTTTTATGTTTCATTTCATTTCGAAATTGCATGATACTTTGTGTGAGGAGCTAAACACCCAAGCAAGGAGATATCATTTCCAACGATTTGCCATCGAGGAGAGCAGATTCAAACGCCATTTTGTGTGGATTTTGAAGAGAAATTTGATTCACAGGTAGGGTTTTTGTTTTTGCTTAATCATTTTCTTTCATTCTTCTTGCAAAATACTCATTCCAAATTGAAAAAAAGTCATGATAGAGCACAAAGAAACAATTTTTTTGCATTTAGAATCCAAAAAACAAGATTCATCACAATCTTTTGTTGATTTTTGCTGATTTTTTTCATTTTTTTCACTTTTTTTTGAAATTTTCAGACCTAGGTTCATTTTTTGTGTAGAATGATAAGATTAGTTAATAATGTTAATTTATAATTCATTTAAACACATTTGTATCAATTTAAATCAAATTTAGCTCTATATCTTTTAAGTTTTAAATTTTTAATGATTAAGGTTGTTTTTTATTTATTTTTGTATTAAAAAACTAATATGTTGTACATATTTTTTGTGTGCGTAGATTGATCATTGATCATTGTATACACAATATAATGGCTTTTGGCTCTGGTTCAACATCAAGTTCCGCCCCCGCCCCATCAAGTTCCACCCCGCCTACACCATCATCATGGGTTCCAGGCACTCGTCCTACAGGGGCTAGAGACCCTACATGGAAGTATGGTGTGAGAGGGCACATACCTAGAACAGTTGTTTGCAGTGAGTGCAAGAAAACATATCATGGAGGCATAAATCGCCTCAAATACCATCTTGCAGACATTCCTCAGCGTGATGCCAAGCCTTGTGAGTAGCCCAAAGAAGAGATTAGAAGAGAGATGCTTGCACTACTTTCAATTGCTAAGGAAAGAAAAATGCAAAGGGAGAGGGCAAAAAAAGCCATAGCAGCTGCCATGCGCATGCCCATGGTCAAACTTAGGAGCACGGGGCCGAGCACATGGAGATAGAGTCAGATGAGGAGGGAGATATTGGCATTGTGGGCTCTCTTCGTGGTCCACGGATTCGCATTCATAGCACAGCCACAACTGTACTGTCCTCTAGGCCCCGCGTTTCCTCTAGTTCAACTTCGACTAGAGTGCCAGTGCCACCACCACCTTCATCTTCACACAACCCACATAGTTTTTTTGTGCCTCGAAACACATCAGGAGCAGAGGTATCCTTGGAGGCTACAGGGTGGAACAAGGAGGTGCATCAACATGCCGACTTGGCATGTGTTGACTTTTGGTATTTCAATAACATACCATTTAATGTGGCGAGTAGTCCCTATTGGCACAATATGGTCACTGCATTGACAATTGCGGGAAAAGGCTACAAGCCACCTTCTTGCAAAGATTTGAGTGGGAGGTAAGTGAAAGTCAACTTAAATTTTATGCTAAGTTTATGTTCTTTAAATCAAATTAATTTATAATTTATTATTTATGTTGAATTCAAGCTATTTTTTGTTTAAAACTTACAATTTTGTACTTATTTAATAATTTTACTTTGTACCTGCAGGTTGCTCACAAATGCAACCCAAAGGGCAATGCAAGTGGTTGAAGAAAAAAAAATTAAATGGAAGAAATATGGCTGCTCCATTTTTTTTGATGGGTGGACAGATGGGAGAAAACACACCATCATTAACTTTTTGGTTGCTTGCAAAGGTGAAGTTGTGTTTTGGAAGTCGATGGATGCTTCCAACAGGATAAAAACTGCAAATACATTGTGTACATTGTTGGAAGAAGTTGTGATGGAGGTGGGGATTGCTAATGTGGTGCAAGTTATCACAGATAATGCAGCAGCGTATGTGGCAGCAGGAAGAATGCTTGAGATTAGACATCCATCACTCTTTTGGTCACCTTGTGCGGCCCATTGCCTTGACCTTCTTTTGGAAGACATAGGCAAACTTGTTTGGGTGGCACCGATTGTAGATGATGCAAGGAGCATCACAAAATTTATCTACAATCACCCTTGGGTTCTTAGCTTGATGAGAGATCATACGCAAGGGAAGGAGTTGGTGAGACCAGGTGCCACAAGGTTTGCAACAATTTTCATAACGTTGCAAAGCATTTTGGATTCTTTGGGCTCTTTAAAACAAATGTTTGTGAGTCAAGCATGGAATGACTCCTCATATTCAAAGAAGCCCGAAGGAGAGAGAGTTGCTACAATAGTCTTCGACCCCTTGTTTGCACAAAAAGCTACAGAGATCGTGAAGGTAATTTCAAAACTTTGATTTTAATTTTAAACTCAAGTTGAATATAAATATATATATATATTTTAATTTAACTTTAAGTCTTTCATTATAAATTTCTAACTTTGATCTTTTTGTATTTTTAATCTAGTTGTCGGAGCCCTTGGTAAGAGTCCTTCACTTGGTAGATGGGGATCAAAACCCCATGGGATATATTTATGAGGCAATGGATAGGGCCAAAGAGGCTATCAAAAGTTACTACATGGGGGACAGCTTGGAATTTGATCCCATATGGGAAATTGTTGATAGGATGTGGAACAATCAACTCCACCAACCCATCCATGCAGCAGGGTACTTCCTCAACCCTTCTTATCTCTTCTCAGAGAGCTTCTCCAATCCTAATGGAGAGGTTATGGAGGGGCTCATGACATGCTTTCAGAGGATGGAATCGGAGGTTGCAGCGAGAGACCACATTGTCAGCGAGTTGGATATGTACAAGGAAGCAACTGGTAATCTCTTTTCTTTGGAGCTGGTTGTTAGAGGAAGAAACACTCTGCCACCAGGTATAAAATTGGGAGTCTTTAACTTTTAAGTTTATTTCACATGCATCTTATAATTTGATAAAATGTGTTTTGACTTTTGAGTCTTTGACTTTGTTCTCTAACTCTTCAATATTTATTTGTTTTGCAGAGATTTGGTGAAAAAATTGTGGTGGAAAAACCCCACATCTTCAAAAAATTGCCCTCCGCGTATTATGTCAGACTTGTAGTGCATCCAGTTGTGAGCACAATTGGAGCTTGTTCGAGTCCATTCACACGAAAAAGAGGAACAAGTTAGCACAAAAGCACCTCAATGATCTTGTCTTTGTGCAATACAACCTTCAGTTGCGTACAAAGAGAGTAGAAGAAAAATCACTGGATCCTATTGATTTAGATGAGATAGATCCTTATAGTGATTGGACAAGGCGAGATGAGCAGCCTCCATTGTTTAGCGCAGTCGAGATGGGACTTTGAGAGATAAGCAATGGAGGATGTGGGTGCATCAGGAGATGTAGGGTTGGAGGACATTTCTGAGGATATGGATGAGATTCAGCCAAAGCCACAGACACAGCCTTCCATGCCAACCGAGGAGCTAGTAGTAGTAAGCACCGCGAGTGCGATCACCGCCACCACCACCACACACACGTGGGAGGACTAGAGGACCCACCCCTTCTTCCCTAGCTGTTGCTAGACTAGGGAAGAGGAAAGTCTAGCATGTTGTATTTAGTTACTATTTAGTATTTGCTTCTAGTTGTAGTTTTATTACTTTCATGTATCAGACTTTTAGGCTTTTAGCCATCAGGATTCCGCATAAGAATGCGATTTTGTAATCAATTTACATTGAAGTCAATCAAAATTAATAGAAAACACTTTTGTACTCATCTATGGATTCATTGGATTCATCTTGTCATTGAATTTTGCAAAAAGAATGTGTTTCTAATGAAATTTATGCAATTTTTTAAGTTCCCGATTTTTTTGCCGAGTTTTTTCCTAAAAACTCTCCAATTTTTGGCTTGGCGAGTTTTTTCTTGGGCGAGTTTTCCAACTATGGTATAGACCATGTGATTGCTGACTTTTCGCATGAATATTTTCTATCATGATCTTAGTGATAGGAAAAAGAGATAGCTATAGGCAATTACTAGTTTAAATTGGCAGGGAGAATAGATAGAAACATGTGGATGTCCAATTGATGTGCATGTGCAAGAGATCTCAGGCTAAGCTCTTCTGTTGTCAAGTCAAAAAAACACAATTGAAGATGTTTAATTGCTCTAGAAGTTGTTAGATATGAAATTTGATATGAAGTATGTGATCCTCCTTGAGGTACTTCATTTGCTTATGTTTCCATAGTTGGTGTAAAGTGGGTTATATTTGTCCCCTAGAGGCAATAAAGTTTGGCCTCTCTATTCCACAAATTGTTTTTGGAAGACATGTAAAGAGGATGCACTCTTTTGTGGTAAGTGGAAAGGAAGCGTACTCTTATAATTCTCATGAAAAAAGCATAGATGCTCATTGTGTTAAATTTTCTTGTCCACCTAACCTTGAAATTAACAAATATATTGCATGTTCTTTAGTGAGCTTTAATATGAGGTCAAAGAGAAGATAATTATGAAACCATGTGCAATAATTATCCTTATCCTTGATGTATTATGACCATGAATTTTTCTATCAGCTCACAATTTATAACTCATCCTAGCCCTTGGTTTGTCCCCCTACAAGCAATAAAAGAGGGGGAATGGGTTGCACAATCCATCCAATGCCTTCTCCTCTCTGTTCTTCTATAGAATACCTCTTAAATCTTACTTTTCTTTTGTCAACTTAGTGTTCATACCCCAGAAAATCAAACAAGAGTGAAGGTTCTATTTCCTTCTAAACCCAAATGCCTGCCTCTTGTGGATTTTGGTTGGCCTATTTAGAGTTCAGCTATCACCAGGGCTTTGAAATAGTTTTCAAATTGAAGGATCTCATATTTCCTTTTCCTTCAGAACTACGGAGACTTGATGATTGCTATTATACTTATGTTTATGATCTCTCTTACAAGATTTGGAGGAAGAGCTGTACAAGCATCTTTCCCCTTTTCCACCTGCATGTAAGCACTTTTCATGAACTTGCTTACAATTTCTAATAAGTCTATAAGAGAATTTTGGAGGAAGAACCATGAAATTTTCAGATTCTTTCCACTTTTACTTTAGCTCTTATGTTGAGCATAGAATGGGAGCAACCTGCATATGCATGATCTCTTGTTTTTCATGATTAGTCAGTCACTTCCTCAAGCATGGTCATCTGAGAAGAGGAACTAAAAGTCTCCATTGGATGAAATGCCAGTGTCAATGCTGATTGAGAAAGGAAAGAGATGCTGTGCTGTCTAGGGCAATGTTAACATGGATGTAGGGGGATTATTTCCTAGCTTGTCATCAAAATCTGTTTTCAGTTTTGAATGCATACTCGGATAGGAGATGCATTTCCTCACCTTTTGAGAGGTTGGTAAATCTTGATATGTGAATGCATGCAGATCTGCTCACCTTTGTCCATCTTGTAGATCAGTATTTATTATCTGTAATGGATCTACAGTTATGCTCTGCATGTGTTGGGTTAAGACTTATTGTTACAGGGATCTACATGGAGACTCTGGTATTGTACTATGATCTATAACAGTGGTTTTGATGATAGTAGAGTCTCCTGGTGTTATTTAAGCAGTGCACATGGCTTGTGAGTTGGCTAGTGCTCATCTGATGATACCACAGGGTTGAGGGGTATATTCAGCACTTATTGTGTTTGTTTATAGCAACAAAAATCTTTTGGGGAATAAATCGGCAAACCAAAAGTATAAGATTTCTTGAAAAAATCGGGAAAAAATCGGATTTAAAAAAAACGTAAAAAATTGTATAACAAGAGATAAAAACTTTTTTTTTTGAAATCGAAAGGCTTTTCCATAGCATAGAGATATAGAGAGCAAATAAAATAAAGAGTTTAACTAATGAAATGTAGAAAATAGATTTTTGTAGTTTATATTCATGCATTGCACATCTTTCAAACTCAAAGCATCACTTCACATTGCATAACGAATAACTAGATGTTGATAGATGACAAAATTTCAATTACAATATAGCTTTTTACAAAGTCAACCTAAGCAGTTATGCAATCACTTCACATTGCATAACTAATAACTAGGAGCAGCTGCCAATTGCTTTAGCTTGTCATGGCATTCCATGAGACCACATTTCTTTGAGGCATTTTTTCAAACAGTTCACTCCCTTGTCTATGCTACGACATTTTTCATACATGTCTACCAAAGCATTTTATCAAATAGTTCATTGCCTTGTTGCTATGGCTAAAAGCCTAAAACAGATGCTTTCAAACAAGCTATGGATGCTTGGAAAAAATCTATTAAAGCATAATAGTAAGTAATAGCATAGACAAGGCAGTGAACTTTTTGAAAAAATGCCTCGAAGAAATGTGGTCTCATGGTGATGGAATGCCATGACAAGCCATAGACAAGGCAGGGAACTGTTTGAAAAGATGCCTCAAAGAAAGTGGTCTCATGGTGACGGAATGCCATGATGAATGCCTCTGGTGATGGACTGTCATGGCATTCCATCACCATGAGAAAACATTTCTTTGAGGCATCTTTTCAAATAGTTCACTGCCTTGTCTATGGTACAACATTTTTCATACATATCTACCAGAGCATTTTATCAAACAGTTCACTGCCTTGTCTATGCTATGACACTTTTCATACATGTCTACCAAAGCATTTAATCAAACAGTTCACTGCCTTGCTGCTATAGCTAAAAGCCTAAAACAGGTGCTTTCGAACAAGCTATGGATGCTTGGAAAAAGTCTATCAAAGCATAATAGTAAGCAACAAGCTATGGTCTCATTGTTTTTTTTTCGCATGAAAATCAGCACGATTTTATTTGTGTTTTTTTGTAGGTTTTAAACACATTTTTTGCCGATTTTGCAGTTTTAAATGGGAAAAAATCGTTGACCAAAAAGTCAAAAGATTTTTTCAAAAAATCGGGGAAAAAATCCTCCAGCCTGCAGATTTTTTAAAAATCGCGATTAATCGGGTTTATTTGCAGATTTCTGTTATCTTGGAACTTTAAATCATCTGAACACAGAGAAGCATACGTGTATTTCATTCAGTGTTTGGGCTAACATACAAACTATGATTCATTTGTAGCTACATCTATCATCTGTTTAGTAGATTGCTATCCTCACATGCAACTTGAGATGGTATTGTGTTGTAATGTTTGTTCATGACTATTTGGTGTTCTCTTGGAGATTGATTAACATTGAATAAGTTGTGAAGAGTATTATCTATGTTCTTCGAGCATTTTTCTTCAGGTCCAAGCTTTATAAGGGTATATTCGTGGAAAGGCTAATTTCTTCTGGTTAGGTTCATATACTTTGTCATGTTTGATTGTGAGGGTAATCAACAGTTTTTGTGAACCATTGTTAGTTTTGAGATTCTTCAGGAACTCCTTTCATTATTATTTCTACGAGCTTTATTTTTTAGTCCTATTCACCTGTTATGGTTATTGTGGACATTAACATATTTTTTAACCTTTTTCCTTTATTAATTGACTGGTTTCATTACCTCTCTTATATGGACAGATAAAGCTGTGGGATCGCCGCTTGATTGAGAGAGGAGCTGTGCAATCTTATGAAGGGAATGTTAATTCGCATACCATGATACAAATTGGTGTGGATCCAACTGAGACACTTCTTGCATCAGGTGAATCCACATTATATGGAATGGGTTTATTTTCTAGCTTTGGAAAAGGAACATTTGAGCATAATATAATGATTTTGACTTTATTTTTATGTAATCAGGTGGTGACGATGGTGCCATCCGCCTTTGGAATGTAAAGACTGGTAAGCTTTTGCACACGGCAGCTGGTTTCTCTTCACCTGTTACTACAATATGCTGGCCAAATAACAGAAGTAAGGGTTTTATTATTTGTTTGTTCCTATCTGGAAAGATAATGTTGGTTTTAGATTTGAGATTTTCCCTTGATTTTGTCTTTTATTGTTCCTCCTGGATGCAGAAATGAGGGAATCATCCAAAGAAGAGAAGTTCTATGAAGATGCTTCTTTTGAACAAAAGTTTTGTTGGGGTCTGTGGCTTGGATCTTTTGAGGGCTTGCTGTATATGCATGGAGGTGGTTGATATCACAGTTCTTATCTGACCAAGCCATTTGCAAAGAAAGGTACATGACACTATCCTGGTTAAAACTGTGTTTATCAAGTCATTTTGTCTGATTTGAGTTTATCAAGAGAAATTTTGCTGTTTGTATTTTACCAAGAATTATAATCACTTCTTTGGTTACATTGTTTCAGGAAACCCAGGTTATCCTCTTCATTTTCTGTACAACCATACTAGCGAGAATTTTTACTTCTTAACAATGCTTTTCATAAAATCATCTGCAGGAATGCCACACTTTGTAGAATACGCAATCTGTAAGACACGTTTCCTGACTTATTGAGACTTTGTTGATAAAGATATGTGAAGTATTAGGATGAGGATCATATTGCTGTCCAAGTGAGAAATTAAATTCAGTTAGTATCTTTTGAAAATGAGTTATCTCTCTTCATTTTTCTGAACAACTGTACTTGTGAGATTTTAAATCCTTGACAATGCTTTTCATTAAAATCATCTGCACAATGCCACATTTTGTAGAATACATAACCTGTAAGACACATTTCCTGACTTATCGAGACTTTGTTGATAAATATGTGTGAAGTATTAATATTAGGATCATACTACTGTCCAAGTGAAATTAAATTCAGTTAATATCTCACGGAGATAATTTATCTCCGGAGATTTGGCAAGAGATTTGCATAGATAAACCACACCCATTTTAATTTAACGTTTTCATTGATGATACAAGTTCCAATATGACTAGCGATTTTTATGTTTGGGAGTTGATAATGTAGTATAATTTAGTATCATACTTTTCCATCCGAACATCTCATGTTTATTTTAGAAATCTGAAATGGGCACAATAACACCGTTTTGATATGTAACTATCTTCACATCACATTTCTTAGGAGTCAGAACAATGACTGTCCCATTTTTTGATCTGTTTTGCATCATTGAGATTAAGAATCTGAGTAAATATGTCCAATTGTCTTCTCTGTTTCATGTATTATGACTACATTGTCTCATATCTAATTGCAGTTGGTTGGTATAACCTGTAACATCTCACTTATCAACTCTAAAATCATTCTGCACTTGCTGTAATATGTAGGTATAGTTATAGGTTTAAATGCTTTCCTGTCCTGTCTTGGGGGAGGCATACTGTTAAAATTCTAACAAATATACTAATCATGGAGGCATGATGTTAAAGCAAAGGGAAAATATTATTGGTCAAGTTGCTATCCATGATCATCAATCATTATTTTCTAATAAACTTGATGTTTTTAAGATTGGGAGCCATTTCAAATAGCTTACACTTTATTCATGATGCTTATTATTGGTGACAAAGTTTTGAAGTTGGAAAGGCTTTAGGCCACCAAGTCAACATATGCAATGTGGAAGAAGCAACAATTGTCAGGCATTAATAGAGTTGGCTGAAGTCACAATTTTCCATTTCTTATCGATTAAAGAGAATTCTTGTTATAAGACACGAGCGAATAAGGGACCTCTCAAATATATGCAACATTAGAGTTATACTTAAAGGTTTTCTTCACAGTGCATGTTTTTGTGTTCTTTGCAGTGTTGCATGGTTTTGCGTAAAATGCAGAAGAAGCAAATAACAATTATCAAGAATTAATAGAGCTGACTGAAGTCACAATTGTCCATTTCTTACCAATTAAAGAGAATTCTTGTTTAAGACACGAGTAAATAAGGAAGCTCTCAAATTTATGTAACATAATAGTTTCAAGGGTTTCTTTGCAGAGTTGCATGTTTTGGTGTTCTTTGCAGTGTTGCATGTTTTTGGGTAATATGTAGAAGAAGCAACAATTGTCAAGAATTAATAGGGTTGACTGAAGTCACAATTGTCCATTTCTTACCAATTAAAGAGAATTCTTGTTATAAGACACAAGTACATAAGAAAGCTCTCAATTTATGTAGCAATAGAGTTTTAAGGTTTTCTTTGCGTAGTTGCATGTTTTTTTAATCTTTTGGAAAAACTACATGTAAACATTTTAAAATTTGTGGCGCATTGCAATTTGTCCTCATTCACATAGCTATTGTGTATAATGACTCATTCAGTATGCTACATTTCCATGAATTGATAATAGCCATTGATGAGTAAGAGAACTCTATTTTCTATTTTCGAATGTACTAACCTTTTTGGTCACAGCATCGGAAAAGCACGTTCACATATAGTAATGGAATTATGCACTTTAAATATTTAGATAGCATAAAAGAAAATAATGGCACTAGATATTCAAATAAAAATACCCCATTTAATTCCTAATATATAGCCAAATTTCTGTGTTCGTTGCATTTTATAAAATGCCAAGTTCATACTTCCACTAAAGTCCTTTGGCACGATCATTTGCATTCTGCATCATCATTACTAAATAAATACATTTGCTTAATAAAGAAAATATTTTTTTGTTTTTAAAGTCTCTCCCTGTTTGCCCATTTCTTACGATTACATTTAAACTGCTGGCTAGGATTTCTGAATTTATGGGATGGTCTCGTTGGTTAGTAAAGTGGCTAATATGCCTTCTCTTTTTCAGCTTTTGTGATCATAATGATAAAAGTTTGTTCTATTTCTTGACATCGTTTTGGCAAATCAAGACAATTTGTTGTTTTGGCAGGATATGATTCAGAAGAAATGGTTGAAATGTTATATCGAGTCACCACACCTTTCTCTTGAGTGCATAAAGGTAATTGGTACATCTCCTTGTAAGGATCCTAAAGGTAAATGAGAGTGGACCATGCCATGGTTACACAAGTTAAAGTGTAAACTTATGTTGTAGGTTCATAGACATCATGCAAGGAATCTAATCGTGCTGAAGTTCAATTTGCCACAAGATTTCTAACTAAAGATTTAGTCAAACTTCATGTCCAAGGCCAAATTTCCAAATGGAAAGAGAATGGACATAAAATGAGTACTCTCTAATTGGTTATTTGATTAAAAAAATTGTAATTAGGGTGTTCTATTTTTTGTTATCTCACAAAGCCATATATATTTACATTGTGAGAGTATATTAAGATTTTAATGGTTGTGTTAGGGGATGTTTTGTTAAAATGAAAATTTTGTATATCAAAGTGATAAGGTTAATATGTTTTTTGAATAGAAAATGTGTAAAAATTATAATTTGATTACATTGTAAGAATGTGCATTCTCAATTGAACGCTATATTATTAAATTTGTACATATAGTGAACATCATTGTACACAAACAATTTGTAATGTATGTGCTCACCATTTTAATATCATCAATTTTAATAATGGATGACATCACGATGTACTAGAAACTAAAATATATTAATGATATTAAATAGTCAATACATGTGTGTGTGCACATGCATGCTAACTATGTTAATATCATTTATATTAAGTAATGGATGGCATCATGATGTTCTAGTCCATAAAAATCTTCCATATTAATGATGTTTGGATTTTCAAGCTTAAAACCATGCTAAAAGGGGAATTTATTTTCAAATTTGAATGTAATGGATATTTGTTTGAGACACATTGTTGCATGTCCTTTTCTACTACATGCTCAATAGTACCATGACCAATACCATATGACAACTTGATCATACTCTTGAAGTGAGATAAAAACCAACATATTATTTAATTATAATAAGTAATAATTGGATTTATTTAAGGAATGTGAAAGAATTCAAGCACACTATTTTTTTAAGATACCATTTTTCAAAGAATCTTCAACAAGTGGATATTTGAAGAAATTTGTAGCATTATTTTTGAAGAAAACTTTATTAAAGAATTTTGTAAAGATTTGTATATATGAATGAAGGGTATTTATTTTTTGATGTATATATATATATATGAAATTTAGGAAAGGGTTTGTTTGCATTTTAAGAGCTTGGAATGGACCTAATTTAGAGATCTTAAAATTTTTATTGATGAGTTTTATCAGGATCATTTGATAATTATCAATAAAACAACAAAAGAAAAGAGGAACTAGTGAAATATCTTTAGTGATAACCTCTCACTTAACATGAGAAGAGTGAAGAAGGGTGTGCATGGAGGTGAACAACAACGACGAAAAACCCTAACTTTTGTTGTTTGCTCCTTAGATGAAGACAAAGATGGAGAAGGTGATGGCACTATTTCTCTCTTTCCCATGGTGAGATATCCCACCCTTGGTTGAGATATTTACTAAAAAATCTGCATGTTTGGTTTGTACTTGTTTAATGATTGTTTTGATGTTTTGGGGTTTTAAGATTGTTTGCCAGGTAATGCAATGAAGAATATTGACAAACAATTGCAATAAAACAAACAACTGAAGCAACTCTATACATTTTCAAATCAGATTTAACAATTGATTGCTTAAACATTAACAATCATACTTGGAATTAAAAGACATTAAATGCAGGTCTGAAACTTTATATCAGCAATTTTGGAACATCAATTACAACAGCCTGGAAATTTATAACAGCAATGGTAAACCATCATCCATGGATACCTTGCATGACATAGAGATTTCTCCACCTTAGAATGAATGAAAACTGAAACTTTTATCTTAGCCACCCCCAATGATGATAGTTGCAGTTCAAATACATAGGTGTTTTAGCCTTGACTTCAAATGCCCTCCTCAATACATTGTACAACCGAGCTAAAAGTACCTTGTATGGCCTAGAAATGTGTATAGTACGACCCAACATGAATTCAATCAACAATAAAAACCCTTACACCTAGTAAACTTCTATTTTCAAGCCATTAATCTTCTCAAACCTTGATAATATCTCTTCAAATGAACACAAGGTGACTTTTGGTTTAAAGCCACCTCCAACAACCCTTGGATGATATCTCACACTTGTAGGTTGCTCAAATTAGAGAGAATAGACATTCTCCATGATCAGATTGAAGAAGAAACCCCTATTTTCTCCTTACAACCAAAGCTATTCAAAATGCCAAGTGTTGAATGAATATTCAAGAATGAGTGATTTGCTTTTTGAGTGCTTTATATATCACTTCCCAAAATGCACGACTCCCAAGTGCAATTAAATCATTAAAATATATTAAATTCATTTGTTTTTGTTGTGACTTTATAATATCACTCAGGTGGGTGCCCATATCAAGTACTTTTATAATTTAACTATATGATTAAATAGACTTGTATAATAAAGTCAATAAAATCGTTTAATACTCACCTTTATAATTAATTATTATTAAAGTATTACTTTAATAATAATTAAAACATCATAACTCCAATAATAATCAACCTTTATTAATTTTGACTTCACCATCGGCTAACCTACTGCTCACTCTGCCCATCTGGATGCCTTACTATAAATAGTAAGGTCGGCCCCCAACATCCCACTGACTTACTAAAAATAGTAAGTATGCATAAACGAAGCCAAAAATCCATGCAAAAGATCGCCTTTGAAAAAGCCAACAAACTAGAGGAGAAAACACCAACAACTGTCATCTGGAGAACACATTAACACCCACATAAGGCCCTCTTATCACCATTATTAGCCTATGAGGACCCGATGATAGGCTAATCTATCAAACTCTGACGCTCGCTAAAAAAGGGACACTACACATGGTGGGGGTTGTTGCTCGTTTTGAGTCTATGGGTGTTGAGTTTTCTCGTGCTTTTGATTTGGATTGTAAGGAGATGGATGCTTGGTGGGAGTTGGAAGACCTTGTTTCCTCTCCTACAGTGTTTTATGATGGGGATTCCCCAGATGAAGAGGAGTTCCTCATGGATCTCTTACTGGAGGCTTGTTAGAAAGCGAATAAACTTGTTGAGTTGTCGATGGTTGAGGCCGTTGATTGTGCGAAGTTTATGGGTTTAAGGAAAGGTTTTCTTTTTCCTTCTAAGGTTGCCTTGCCCTTCACAAAGGATAGCTTGGATCTTGTCCTTTCCTCTCCCATCTCTCCTGCTCTAGAGGTGTGGAGATCTCAATCATTGGTTGATGAAGTTGTTGCTTCTTCTTTGATTGTTACCCCTCTGTTGGTTGTCATTTTTGAGTCAGTTGTTCCTATGGCTATTGCTCCTATTCTTACCCCTAGAGTGGTTGATGAAGTTGTTGCTTCTTCTCTGATTGCTACCCCTCTATCGGTTGTCATTTTTGAGTCAGTTGTTCCTATGGCTATTACTCCTATTCTTACCCTTGGAGGGGTGGAGGAAGGTTGTTCTAATGAGGATTCCAGCACCCTGAAGGTTATGGAGGTTGTGCAGATATTTATTGATGTTCTTGATTCTCTCCTTGAGGAGACAACTGATTGGTTAAGGTGTTTTCTTTTTGGGAGATTCGGTGGTAATCGTCCCAACATTGACACTATTCACATATGGATCTCTTGGATTTGGAAGCTTCGTGGCAAAGTTCAGGTATTTGCAATGTTGAATGGTTTTATTTTTTATTTTTTCCTTCTCTTGTCAGGAGGATTGTACTAAAGTCCTACTTGATGGCCCTTGGTTTTAGGGGTTAATTGGTTTAAGTCTTCAAAGTTGGTCACCTAGGTTCAACCCTTTGGTTGATTCTTTCAAGTTTCCTATTTGGGTCTGTTTACATGGGCTTCCCTTGGAATTTTGGAATGACAAGATTTTCATGTCTATTGCTAACTCTATTGGGCAATATTGTGCTATTGATAAGATCACGAAATTTAGAAAGCGGTTGTTATACACTAGATTTTGTGTGTTTACAAAGAAAAATCAGCAGCTGCCCCCTTAGGTTACCTTGTCCTCAAAATTTGGTGTTTGGGTTCAGTAGTTAGAATTTGAAGACTCCCTTGTAATTTGCCTTTCTTGTGGTAAAGTGGGTCATTCATCCACTACTTGTCTTAAGAACAAGAAACAACACTTTGTTTGGAAGTAGAAAGACAATCAACAAGATGTTGAGGAGGACTCTTTTGCTCCTAGTTGGAAGAAGATAAAAAATAAACAAGCTGCTAAGGAGGACTCTTTTTCTCCTACTTGTTGGGAAGTTTTGAAAACTAATCTTAAAGAGTTTCCCTCATCAGGTTTTGCTTTGAGGATGGGGGAAGGTTCTTCAAGTGATTGTATGCCTTCTCTTCCCCTCAAAAAAGTTTGTTTGAGGGAGAAGGAGCCTAGGTTTGAAATAAAACAATGTTCTTTGGAACAATTTTTTAAACCACCATGATTTTGATGGGGTTGGTAGGTATGTTTGTCTTGTTGTTCCTTTTGATGTCTTTTGTTTTTTGTTGTTAGTTGTTGTTGGTTGTGCTTCATGACATCTTTTTCTTGTACAAGGGTCAGGGCCCTTTCAAAACCCTACTTACCTAATCAAAAACAAAAGAAAAGCGGAAGTACTCGACACTTAATTGAAGTATATTGTGAGTAAAAAGTGAAAAAACAACAAAAAATAAGAAAATTCAAGTAATGACTAATGCCAAAGCACTCATGTTATGTGGAATGTTGATGTAGTGAATGTGGAAGAGATGAGCATTGAAGAGATCATTGAAGTGGCTTATGTTGAAGTGGGTAATGTTAACATGGAGAATAGGGAAGAAGTGAATATGGAAATGAGTAGGTAAGTCTCTAAATGCGTTTAATGGGGAAAATAACCCTAATGTGTTGAAGTCTTGTGGAAATATCAATGTTAAATTAAATTATAAGAACAAATGTTAAATTAAATTATATTAAGAACGACATAAGTAAATTTAATGAGAATTAATTAATGAAACAAATCTAGAGAGTGATGAATATTTAATTTACAATTTAAACATGAATGAAGAGAACAATAGGCAATAATTTAAGCATGTATGTAGAGAATGATGAACATATTCATATTGAAACACCTAATACAAAATGTAAAAACTAAAATTGTAATGAGAGGTATGCTAACCTGGTCATGTGAGTTTTTGAATCTCTTTTATGTTGCAGATTTGTACTTTATTTGTAAGAGAAATCTCAAGGGGCAAGCTTGTTGGAAATTTTTCTTTATACATTTAAAATCCTCTTGTCAACTAGCTTGTGTTATGTGAAGATTTGGGATGGCATTTATAGCTTGGTTTTCTTGAGATGGAGCCATCTAAATGGGAATAGTGTCTATTGGTTATTGTATGTACCATTGAGTCAAATCTACACATGGTTTATATATACCTATTTTTAATTTTAATTTTAAGGAAACTATTTTATGCAAATTCTCTAAGTCGTGTGTGTGACAAGTATAACTTTGTGATGCAGGAGCATCCAGGTGCACGAACAATCTTGCACACAAATATATATATATATATATATATATATATATCCTTTGGCTTTGGTTGTATATGCAAACATGATCTTATTTAAATTTAGTTCTCCTCTTAACTCCTTGAAATTGGAGTCAAATAATTTGCATTTGAATTTAAATTCAAATTAAATTGGAGGTGCTGCAAAAATGATAATTGACTGCATCTTGGGGAGTTTCACAAAAGCCCCACACGGACATGAGGAGGCCATTTTTGGCATATGTAACATTAAATTTAAAAATCTGCAATGATTTGGAAGTGTGAGGCGTTGGGCAATAGGAAAAAGAAATTATGAAATTGAAATGGTGATAGGATAATTTCGAAAAAAACAATTAATTGTGCAAGTGAAAAATTAATGGAGAATTAATTTAATGTATTGAATTTAATTTCTTCACTTTTTTAAATATTATTATATGTCAATTTTTACCACGTGCTTTAATTTTAGTTGACCAATAGGTTAAATTGATTAAATTTTAATCTTAGATGTGTAGTCAAAATTTATAAATTAAATTAGATTATTATTTGTTTCATACACTTATCCATGCAAATTGCTCCCAAGTAATGATGAGTTTCACTTCTAGCTAGGAAGCCCAGAGGAAAAATGAGACTTGTGAGTTTTCCCTTGTGATGTTAGGTATATTAAAAGACACCTTTTTAGTTGACAAGCATTCGAGGAAGTTGCATCCATGTTTTCACTACACCCACTTATGTTGTTCATTCAACTTTCTCCTTGATCAATGTGCCCTCATTTGTTGCACATATGATGTTGTCAAGTGCACTTCCACACTAAAGTGAGTAGTGTAACTCCTTAGTAGTACAATATTTTTTATAAAAAGCAATGAGTTTCACTATGTTCATGTCCATTCATATGTGTGTGTACAAATGGGCATGACATTCCATATCAAAGTTATGTTTTACAAATGTTGGGAGCTTTGGGAATGTAATTTGGTCACATTGTTGAATGTGTAAGTTGAATGTGTAAATGATGTTGCATAATGAATTTGAATGTTGAATATATTAAGAGCAGAAATAATGATCAAAACATGTGATGCATATTAAGAAGAACCAAGCAACAAATAAATAAAAAATAGAAGTGGTTATTACAACTACATAACTGACCAAACCAAATAACCATCTGCATATTAATGAAATAAGAATGATGTAA
Source organism: Sequoiadendron giganteum (assembly GCA_007115665.2). Classification (NCBI taxonomy): domain Eukaryota; kingdom Viridiplantae; phylum Streptophyta; class Pinopsida; order Cupressales; family Cupressaceae; genus Sequoiadendron; species Sequoiadendron giganteum. The sequence continues at coordinate 365,414,772 of CM021107.1, read as the reverse complement.
TAATATGCCAACAATCACCCCTTATTACGTCATATGCCCAAGAGAACAAATCAAGAAAGTTTGAATAGCTTTAAACTTCACAGTTGCAAGAGATTTGGTAAATATGTTAGTAGATTGCTCTCGAGTCAAGCAATATTGGACCTAGATGTTTTTTTCTAAACATGCTCACAAATAAAGTGACGCTCTCCCTCAATATTCTTCGTACACTCATGAAACATGGGATTGCAAACAAGCTTCAATAAACTCTATTTTTTCCAAAAGAGGTGGTAGGACCTGCCTCAAGAACACCCATACCTGTCAAGATGTGACACAACCATATCGCCTCATAGATAGCTCCACCTACGGCCCAATATTCTACCTCTATGGAAGAGAAAGCAACAAAGCACTTTTTTCTCCCCTAAATATAGGACCATATCCTAAAAATAAAATGAAGCATGAAGTAGACTTTCTATCATCCACGAAACCTACATAGTCAACATATGTATATCCACACAAAAAAAATCACTCTACTTGTATTCCAAGCCATATGCCATTATACCATAGATGTATCTCAAAACGTGCTTTTTTGCCTTCCAATGGACAACATTAGGTTCCTACATAAATTTGGAAAGAGAGATGACAACATAGCTGATATCTAACATGGTATAAATAAGGTGAATAAGACACCCAATCAACTAACGATAAAGAGTGGCATTCACCTAAGGTGATGGATCATCATGGGAAAGTTGCAAACTTATCCCTATGGGTGTTGACATAGGTGTATTTCTTGAGCAACGTCTTAGCATATTTCATTTGAGATACATAAATATGGTTCCTCTATTGTGACACTTCAAGTCTAAGACAATATTGTAGGAGCCCAATATTTGTCATGTTGAATGATCATTTGAGATTATTCTTTGTAGCATCAATCATCTGTGGTGAACTCTCGGTGATGACTAGATTGTCGAAATATACAATCACAATTATTGTCTCCCCCACTTTCTCTTTGAGGTAGAGATTGGGATCATAAGTATTCTTGACAAATCCCAGATTAATGAGATGCTCATGATCTTGATATATTAGGCTCAAGGAGCCTATTTAAGACCATAAAGGGATTTGACAAGTTTGCAAACTTTGTACTGTTGTCTAAGTGAAACATATCCCTCAGGTTGAGTCATGTAGACCTCCTCCTTGAGGTCTCCATTAAGAAAGGAACTTTTACATAAATCTAAACCTTCCAACGAAATTGTGTTGTCATTGCCAAGACCATGTGAACTCTTGATTTTTGTAGTGGGTTCAAAGGATTCATCATAATCAATACCTTATTTTTGTGCATAGCCCTTAGCCATAAGTTGGGCCTTGTACTTATCAATTCTATTGTATGCCTTATACTTTATTTGAGAAACCTATTTACATCCCTAGCCTTCTTCCTTGGTGGAAGATTGACAAGTTCCCACGCATTATTTCTCAGTAAGGTTGGATATTTTGCATTCATGACATCCTTTCGATGTCATGAATCAAGAGATGTTGAACTAATTTTGGTTTTGAACTCTAAATAATTGTACACATGAGAGCCAAATTAACCTCTTCACAAGACTTGATATGAGTTTGGGGGCCAATGAGATTTGTATATGAGACAACATCAGATTTAGCATCCTTTAATGTGGATTGATACCACTTAGGAAGCTTTTTGTGCATAGGAGGTGAGGATGGAGGCAGTGAAAGAAGGGAAAACTCATCCAATGAAAACAAAACCTCTTTTTGTGCTTCTTCATCAAGATCCTCATCTTCAAGTTCAATAATCTTCGGTGCTTGAGAACTAGTAGGGGATGGTGAGGAAGAGATGCCAAATCATGTTTCCTCATAAAAAACATCCCTACTAATGTACACTTTCTTTGCTAATGCATTTGCAAGTCAATATCCTTTTGACTCTGAACTGTACCCAATAAAAATGCATTTCAAAGACTTGCCATCCAAATTGGTCCTCTTTACCTTGGGAACATACATGTAATATGTACATCCAAACTCTCTAAAATATAATATAGAGGGCTTCTTACCAATCCAAGATTCTTTAGGTGTGATATTTTCAAGCACTTTGGTGGATGATCAATTCAAAAAATACACTTTTATGTGAACTTCTTCAACCCAAAATGTAGGAGTAAGATCTGCATCTTTCAACATGCATCACACATTTCAACAATAGTGTGATTTTTCCCTTCTACAATACCATTTTTTGAGGCATGTAATCAGTGGTCAATTGTCTTTGTATCCCATGTTCATGAAGATAGTTTGAAAACTCCTTACTTGTGGATTATTAAAGTTATGATAGTTGATGTGATGGAAATGACATCATTGACAAATCTTCAATCTACAAGAATTTTTATAGAAGGTATATCAATATATCACCATCCAAATATTATTTTTAGAGAATATATCCGTTATGGTTGAAACTTGAGAGTACCCTATAGATTCCAAGTTATCTAGTCACCAACTCTAAAAGACAACTATCCACTAATACTAGAATGACCTTGGTTAACCATATTTAATAATTTAATAGATTGAAAATAAGGAGGAATGAGCATTTCTAATGGTTTGAATAATAAGAAACTATCATTGTATCCCCTACCCAACCATCCATAATAAGTTCAAATAAATTTTGTTAGATGAACCAACTATAACCAACAAAAAAGAAAACTTGGCACAATTATCAATGGTTGTAATCGAACAACACCATGATGCAATAGAGGATGATTTAAAACTCAACAATTCATCAAATGCAGATGAAGAAGAAGACATGAATACAAACTACATAATATAGAGACACATCCAATAAGCATTGTAGAATTCATTCAAAATTAAAAAGGAAAACTTCCTTTCACCATTCTATTATCTTCTAGCACATATAATCCCAAGAAATAAGAGATTCTTCAAATATATCACAACCTTCCATATAATGTAACCTCACTATTTCCTTCTTAATAATATGATGAGCGAAACTTACACAGTCACCTCTAGTCATTTTAAGACCAAATAAATCATGTTATTATCAAGAAAAACTCTAAACATCAATAAATTACTTACAAAGCAATAAGATATTTGATTATTCAAAATTATGGTAAATTGGTCTAAAGCATTCACTTAGGATTATAAATACATTAGAAGAATTGACCTAAAGGTTTACGCATATCACATTTACACTAAGCCAGTCAAGCCAATTTGACAGCCTTAGTGAAGACTTAATCTTGCACTCAAGCAAATAGTCAAGACGAAGATTAAATGTTTTTGCAAGTTAGATTCATTTACCCAATCTCTGATAGCCAATGGGTTTCAAATTTTGTGGTCATTCCAAAGAAATGAGGAAAGTGGAGAGTATGTGTGGATTATATAAAACTCAATAATTTATTTTCTTCTACCATTTATTGTTCAAGTCCTTGATAACTTGGTTGGAATGACCTACTTATCATGCTTGGAATGGTTTAGTCAGTATAATCAAATTCAAGTAGCACTATAATATCAAGACAAGACAAATTTTACATTCCCATGGGGAACCTTTTTTTAATTGATTTCTTTCATTTGGATTATGTAATGCTCTTGCTATGTTTTAGAGAGCAATATTGGTCATATTTGTTGAGATAGTAAATGACTTTGTAAAAGTCTATATGATTGACTTCTTAGTGCATGGTGACACCTTTAAAAACATGTTACAAATTTAGACAATTTCCAACAATGTGAAGAGCAGCAACTATCCTCAACCATGAAAACTATCTTACTATTGTCTAGCAAGGGATTGTGCTAGAACATTACATCTATGCAGAGGGTATTAAGGTCTATTCTAAAAACATCAAGGTAATAAAAAGGTTAGAATCCCCAAAGACAAAAACAAAAGATGCTTAGCTTCCTTGGGCATGTTCGATACTATTGTAGGTTCACAAAAAAAAAAAACAACAAAATTAAGATATACATGTTTTTTTTAATTTAGAAAGATGTTGAATTCTCTTGGACTCCAAAATACCAAAACTCATTTGAAACAATTAAGAAAAAGTTGAAAACCACCCTAGTATTGTGTGGACCCAACTATGAATTACCTTTTTACATTTACGTAGATGCTTGAAATGATGTCATTGGTGTAACCCTTGGACAAGAAGATGAAGATGAATATAAGTATGTCATTTATTTCATCAGCAAAAGCTTGACCCCTACTAAAAGAAACTACACTACTATGAAGGGGGATTTTTTAACATTTATTCATTCCCCCAATAAATGTTGTCATTATATCATAGGTTATAAGATAATAGTATACACGAACCATTCAATTATTAAATACCTATTTAATAAACTTGCTATGAGTGGACAAATAATTAGATGGTTGTTACTTCTCCAATAATTCAACATAAATATCATAGATAAACTTGAAAATTTTAATGTAGTAGTTGATTTTATATCTAGGATACAACATGAGAAGGAAGGAGATGAATCAATTAAAGATGAGTTCCTAGATGAGTATTTTTTTCCATATCTGTGTATACCCCTTGGTTTGCTAATGTAGCAAGCTATTTGGCCACAAGGGCATTGGCCCTAGGCTTTTTATAAAATAAAGTAAAATATTGGTTAGGAGAGTAAATTTTTAATGGATTAATGGTTTTCTATTTAAGGGTGGACCTAATATGGTTTTACACAAGTGTGTTAGAGATTATGAAAGTTACAACAATAGGAGAGATTTTCATGATGATCCTTCTAGAGGACATTATTTTATAAAAAATGTTAGAGTCACTCAAGGACTCAAGCCTCCGGGATTATTTTGTAAAAAATGTTAGAGTCACTCAAGGACTCAAGCCTCCGGGATCACTTACAAAAAAAAACCCTCTACGAGAGGGAAAAACAAGAACAAAAAATTGTGATAATAGATACAAGATATGGACAATATGCAATACTAAAGATTGCATTGATATATTGGAATTACAACTGAATTGAATTGGTTGATGATGTACAAATGATACCTTCCTTATAAAGGAAAAATTAGAGATAGGATTAGACAAGATCTTGGCACGTGTCTTAATCCTGTATAATGAGACAAATACCCCAACATATATTAAATGACTTAGGACACAACCATTAAATGCCAAAATATAAGTGACAACTAATGTTTAACTAGAAAGATTCCCTCATAGGACCTAAGTAGACTTAACATGTAAATAGGACCTAGATAGGTAAAACACCTATTTACATCAACACTCCTCTTAAGTACAACTTAGGGAATTCATTATTATGCAAATATGTAAGGATTTGTCATAACTACAAGGCCATGTTAGGAACCCATGTACATATGCAATGCATATCCCATAATAAGAGAAAAGGAGAAAACCTAGTGGGACAAAACTCCTCCCTAAAAGAGAGATAAAATACAAAATACTCCCAATGATGCATGAGAGGGACAAGACCCCATATGAGGAAAAAGACCCCACATAAGAGAGAAGAAGAGAGACCATGCAACCCCCCTCAATGATGAGTCTCTTGCAATGGTAGAAGCTCGACATTGAATGTGGAAGATGATCCAATCTCGTCGATCAATATTCCTCCCCTTAGGAAGAAACAAAACTAGGATGATATGCAAGAAGAATGATATGTGATGTCTCTAAACTACACTCAAGTGTCTCCATGTCGATTTTGAAAGTTGACAACTCCAAACAAGCGTTTTAGGTCACACAATTGAAGAAGTCAATCTAGAATCTCCTAGAGATAGATGTAGAACCCAATCCAAAGACAAAGATTCCTCCTCTGAAGATAAAGAAGCCTCCTCGAAATATTTTCCAAAAGTATCCATAATCACATCAAACTGTAGAGAATGATCATGTAGAGAATAAACAAGAGGGTTAGATTATTCCCTCACAACAACTGAAGAAGAATCATCCCCATCAAAGATAAGATGTATGCAATCAATAGAGTCTCCCAAATCTAAAATGTGGGACTCAACAAAAAACTAGCAATGTTTGGAAGTACTCATCCAAAGTAGATGTAGCTGGAAGATCATGTAGATCCTACTATATTAAATCACAAGACGCCAAACCTATGCCAATATGAGCATCATCAAATGCAACAAAATATGGATGTGATGAAATGCAAGGCTCAAGAACGAGATCTGATGTGAGAACACCCAAATTCAAGAAGCCAAACACCTCCTCTAAATCATGGTTCACATTAGAAGTGTGATCAACAACCAAAGGAACAATGTCATCATCAGAAGCAAAATCTGAAAAAGGTGTACAACCAATGAATGATCAACTATTCCAATAGAAATATCTCTCTATTCTCCAAGTCTCTAATGATGACTAAATTAGGAGTGAACTCCACAGTCCTCCCATCTCCACCATGTGTAATATTATATATGGAAAGGAGATTTTTCATCAAATGAGGTACACACAAAACATCTTTGAAAGTGTTTTCTCCAAAATCAATAGACCCCTTCCCAAGTTTGCTCATGTATGTATTATTTCCCATAAAAATAGGAGACATTGAACAAGACTCAAAAGAAAAGAAAATAGATTGCAAAGATACCATATGATGAAATGCTCTTGACTCAAGAAGTCATCTCCCTAATCAATGGCCTAAAAAGGAACAAAGAGTGATACCCTTATTTCCTAATTTGGAAGCCAAACTGGTATGACCTTTGCCCTTATTAGACTATTTTGAAGAAGAAGAAGAAGAAAGTGACTTAGACATTCTAGAAGGAAAATCAATCTGATTCTTTTTGAGAATATGTTTCAACTCATTAATATCCTTCTTATAACAAGAATGTTCATCATGCCCAAGCTTCTTGCAATATGAAAAAGTAGACTTATCCTTCTCAAATGACCTATATGTGGAAGAGGATTTATTCTTTGGTTGATCTGCATATGGATTGTTCTTAGATTTCTTTTTGTTTCTTATCAGTATATTTCGATTCTTTTACCTAACTAGCCAACAATGCTTGAGATTTAGATGACTTCATGAGACCCATTGAGATAAGATTTTGTTGCTCATGTATTAACATCTCATAAAATGATACAAATAAAGTTGTAGTATATGCAAAGCCCATATTCAAATTATGAGTATGATAGATAGAAACAAAAGCAGCATAATAAGGACCAAGTTTGTTCAATGAATTGTATACCAGCTGAATGTCCTTATCAATTCCACATGCTTTACATTGCTCTCTTAGACCATTAACCTCAGTGATGTATTCCTAGATGTTTTCAAAGTTATTGATCAAGGTTCATTAAATCATTATCAATTTTATATCTCTAACTTTATCTATAGTACCATGCAAATTTTTCAATTTGTCCCAAGCCTCCTAAGAATTCTTATAAGATTCAATTTAAAACAATAAATCTTGAGAAACTAGTTTACGAAGACACACAAGAGCTTTGGTATGTTCAATCATCCATTTTATCTTTTTTCTCATCATCTGTAGGTTCAAGTACCTTATTTTCAACATATAGAGAGTGACCTTCATTCATTAGGATACTCCATGCATGTTGATGCCATGCTGAATAGTTATATGATGTTAGCAAAGGAACCTTAGAATGATCCATGATAATGAGAAGAGCACAAACAATTTTAAAAAAATAATACATGAAGAGACCCTCCCAAATCACTCAATCATGAATCCCCTCCAAAAATATATAATTTGACACTTTATATTTAGTGCAACTATATGTTCTAGATACTAAAAATAACAAACTAGACTTGATCTTAGTGCTTACAGATGCCAAATTCAGCCCCAAGCTCAAAGTAAATTTTTTATATAGAATGAGATCAATCTGATCACATCAATGCAAAGTACATGAAAAATTATGTACCTTGAAACCATTTCACCCAATAATGTTATCGTATGAGTGAGAACAAAGTCTCAGAAGTTCCCAAAACAAGAACAACTCAACAAATTTGAAAATTTGCAATCTTTGAAAGCTTGAGGTTCCAAAATCAAAAACTGATTTCACAACTGCAAAGATCATGAAATTATTACCCCAAATAAAAAAATTCTTGAAAAAAGGAGCTCGTATGACCGAGATATGCCCTTTTGAAGTTGGATTGCAAAATAAAAATTATTGATAGAGAGGGGCAGATTGGAGAGGCGCCTAATGATAGTCGTTTGGATGTCAAATTTAATACTAGGGTGTTTGAAGATCATTTGGCTATTAAATTTAACATAGTGTCTGGTGACGGTTATTTGGCCATGAAATTTAACATATTTTTTTATGATCGTTTGGTTGTCAAATTTAAGATAGTTGCACCAAAAAACTGATTTTTTTCTTGCATAAAAACATGTATTATATATGAAATGGGGGTTTTTGGGCCTTCTAATGGAAGGGTTTGTTTTGACCCAAAATTCTCCGAACTGAACCTATATTACAAATCCACAAAAAACGCTAAATCTAGTATTTCTATCAAGTTTTTATGATTCTCCAAGTCATCATATGATGCAAGAGAAGAGCATAATAAACTTTTCAAGATCCACCAATATTTTCAACCTTGCAGTAGCTTAGACTTGATTATCTCTCAAATTTGAGATGATACCATGTTAGAGACACTAAAGGACTTAAGCCTCTAGGATCAGCTATAATTTTTATTTTTTTTTAAACCTTCTACGAGAGGGAAAAGCAAGAGCATGAAATTGTAATAATAGATGCAAGATATTGTCATTATGCAATACTCAAGATTGTAGTAATATATTGGACTTACAACTGAACTAAATTGGTTGATGATGTACAAATGATGCATTTCTTATAAAGGTAAAATGTGAGATAGGATTAGACAAGATCTTGACACGTGTCTTAATCTTGTATAATGAGACAACTACCCCAAAAGTTATTAAATGACTTAGGACACAATCATTAAATGTCAAAAGATAACTGACAACTAATTATTAACTAGAAAGATTCCCTCTTAGGACCTAAGTGGACTTAACATGTAAATAGAACCTAGATAGGTAAAACACCTATTTACATGTTAAGTCCTAGAAAGATTCTCATAAGATCTTAGGTGCTAGATATTTTTAGCCTTGAATGCATAAATATGTTAAAAGATATATTGATAGTGTGACGAATGCCAACAAATGGGGAGACAAATAATATCCAGTGAAATGCTCCTCTACCCTTAGGTAGTTCTAGAACTATTTGAAAGTTGAGGACTAGAATTTATAGGGACCATTGATCCACCATCTCAAGTGGAGTACATTCTTGTATGTAAAAACTATCTTGCAAAGTGGATAGAATTTCAAGCCTTTAGAGTAGCCAAAGAAGAGAAAGTAGTAGATTTCCTCTAGAACAAATATTCCTCAAGTTTGGAGCACTCAAATCTATTGTGATAGACCAAGAACCCCAATTTATGTCAAAGGTTCTTTTCAATTTCATTCACCATTTCCAAGTAAGCCATAAAAAATCAACACCATGCCATCCTCAATACAATAGTAAAGTGAAATTGAGTGATTGGGAGTTGGAAAAAAAATTCACAAAAATAATTTCAACCAAGAAATATTAGGCCAAGAAATTAGATGAATTTTTCTGAGCATATAACACTACTTGGAAATCAACTACAATAATTTCACCATATAAAATAGTTTTCAAGAAGAAACTTATTGTGTCAATTGAATTAAGCTTCAAACACTGAGGACAACTATGGATGTAGAAATAAATCTAAAAATAGCTTAATTTGAACACATAATGAAACTAAATGAATTAGATAAGTTGTGATTCCTCAGAGAATTTGCAACATGATCAAGCTTTAACAAACATTTTTTGAGCTACAATTTGCAAAAAAATGAGGGATACCATTCAAAGCTTGTTGAAAATTTTGAATCTAAAAATATTCCAAAGGTTCCACCATAGTCTCCATAAGGAAATTCAAAGTTAGTCTCAAACTCATTAGTCAAGTTTGTATATTTTTTTCTAAAGGGATTGATCATGATAAAAAATAATGATTTACCAAGAAACACTAGCTAATTTTACAAAGGAAGGGGAATACCTTTCTAAATTATTAACTAGTAAAAAGGGTGAGAATAAGGGCATCAACAAAGGTACAATTATTACACCCTAGAAGTCTATGGTAGCTTAGATGATAAAATATTTCATCTTTGAAGGATAATTTAGTGTAGTGATCAACATTTACAATGTTGACCTACCTACACTGTGGGTTAGAAAATCTATTCCTAAGAGTCAACTTTCCCTTATATTTATATGAATCCTTTAAAATCATGATAGACAGATATAAAAATGGAACTAGAGCCTTAAAAAATTATAATCTTATTATGTTACTTTGCAAATATCAAATTTTGAAAAACTAGAAAACTAATAATATATGGACAAGGTTTCTACAAAGCTTTGAAAGTGAAGAGAATAAATTAGAACTTTAGGGAGCTTCTAGAGCCACTCTTGTAGTGATTCCTTGGGGTCTAAGTCAACAAAATATAGAAACTCAACATTCTCCAATAAGAAAAGAAGGCTTTGAAACCCCTACTCAACCACTCATAGAGGAACAAGCACATAAACAACTTTCCAATGAAAACCCTAAGTTTCAAGAGAATATATAAATTATTTCCTTAGATGACAAGGCAAAATCTGAGAAACCAAGAGAAAGAGAAATTAGTGTTAATAAGGAAGAAAGTAGCATGTCTCCTCTTTAGAGAAGAAAGCGTTGGAATTCTAAATCAACCTTCAAAACTAGACAATACAGAAAAAAAAACTCTAGGGAAACTTCTTCTACAATACCTCTAGAGGAGTACGAATCCCCAATTATTGAGATTCCAACACAAGATGATAGCCTAGTTTTTGAGGATACAATATTGGCTCAAGAAGAAATGAAACCTAAGGATCTCCTGCAAAGGAGCCCAACTAAAGTGAAAATCCATATGACAACTTTGTTGGAGGGAGAAGATATTATTTTCAAAGAAAATTGATTCACACTTTAGTTATCAAAGGTGGAACATATAGTTTTTGAACAAAGGCAAGAAATTGAAAGATTAAAAAAGATGTTGGAAAAAAGATAGGGAAATTTCATATTTAAAAGAACAACTAGAGGAAATACAATAAATGTCCAATGAACACCCTAAAACGTTATAACTTATGTAAATAGTTGGAAGATGCCAAAATTGAAGCCTACAAATTAGGAGAGCTATTATTCACATGTAGATAACCCTTTGGAGTATGCAGTATGTTCTTGAATGAAAAAGTATTAATATGGAAGCTCTTAAGGGTTTCTTGCAATTTATCATGATCTTGATGACCAAGAATTTTTGGAGGTATTTAAAAATGTAGCTCTAGAGAAATTACACCTCCTATGTATTTTTTTACACATAAATTATTGGCTAAACAATATACTAATTTTTTCATTAACCCTTTTGTGGGTGAAATATAATTAAGATAATTCATTTCTACAATGATAAATCAAGTATCTTAGCAGAAGAGGGAAAAATAATATCAAAAGGAAGAAGAGACTAGTGATATTTTGATGAGACATTAGTTTCATAAACCACAAGCCTTTCAAAATAATTTGATAGGAGATTACAATACCTTATCATGGTCGAAAAGTACACCAACTTGAAATTATGTTATGAAGCCCTTGCAGATGTTATGTAATGCCCTGCCGCGCGAACCCCAAAGGACAACTAGAACTAACAAATAATAGCGCAATTTTTTTTAAAAGTAAGACATAATATAAGATGAAAATTAACATATAACACATGTAAAACAATTATACATATACAATATCTAACTACGTCCTCTGGGGTACACGTGACAACATTACGTATCAAAAAACCATATCCCATAATGATGATAACCACATTACAAGATTACATTACAAAACCATAATATAGGATAAGTGAACAATGTGCATACATCCATTATATTACATCAATGGGAAACATCTATAAATGAGCACATAGAATAATCAAGAGTATACATATATAATATTGATCAAGACATATATAATATTGATCAAGTAAAATGTACATATATATTGATAATATGAAATTACATCGTTTCAGGTTACAAGAGTACAGTGGTGCTTCCAGACATAGTGGGAATAGTACATCAATTACAAGAGATAAACAGCTGAGTGAACAAATTACAATTGAACACTGGTGAAGCTCTGGATCAACTGCATCAGTACAATCTTTGTGCTTCACGAACTCCGAATGGGAACCCAATGGGGTGCATAGCATGTTCCACCTGACCATGTGGACCCAAAGGCCCACCCCCCATGTTAGGAGATGACAGGAAAGATCCACGGCATAGAATAGTCAAGCGAAAAAGCTACACGACTCAACAAAACAAGAGTAACAATAAACATAACAACAACATCATCAAACAACTACTTCCAGAGGCACACAAAAGAAATATAATAACTAGGGATACTATAGGAAGAGTGTCATTGCATGGCCCTAGCATGGGTTACCCAAGCTACCTCTCACTAGGCGTTTGAACCCCATCTATGGTTACCCAGGCCACCTCTCACTATGCATCGACCCCATAGGGTGGCACATGCGAGATCACTAACCTTTCGTGAGGACAAGGTAGTGATCTTGCCAACCATGGCCTTCTCAGCCCACCCTTAGTTTGCAAAATAACTAACGGCATGGGTGAGACATCTTACTTATCTTATTTAGTGTGTATCTACCCAAACCTACTAGTTAATTTTATTAGGTTATCACTTATTAAACAAAATCTTCAATGGGTTACCCAAGTTGCCCCTTTGTGCATCAGTCCCCATGAAGAGCCACTCTCCCTAGTAGCATCGAAACACAAATCTAATGAAATCAAGGGGTGTACCAAAACACAAAAAACAATAAAATCATAAAACCCAAGTGCATATGTGATGCATGAACCCTCTCGCTCAAAGCCATATCAAAGGCAAGAAAACCATGATACAAGGTAACACCCACAAGAGCTCGAAATAAGAAAAGCAATCCAATGTAACACAAAGGTCTAACCATGGAAATACAACATAAAACAAGTTTCCCATTGCCTACAGAAGCCTATTGAACAATCTCCCCTTAAACTCCCAGTAGAGAGTAACTTAGTGCTACGGGTTCCCACATAGTTTACCCACATGACTAAACACAAAATCTTATCAAATTGAGAATAAGACAAGGGAAAAATGCAATCAACATGGGAACATAACAATCAAACTTTTAATCTTTTAACCCATTCCATGTAACAAATTTTAAAGAGAACATTCAATAATCTCTACATCTATTTATACAACCATTTTAACATTAATTAAACAATAGAAGAAATTATGCAATTCTTATATATATATATTTATATATAAGCTTAAATATTTAAAATTTAATAAATAAAAGCACATATTCAAGATAATAATTTTAAAGAATCCTCTTAAATGATCAATTAAATCTTAATTTCATGTTCAAAATGATATCATTTAAATGATAAAGAAAGCTTTGTAAACATAATCTACAAAATGTCTAATTATTCATTTTAAAACATAAGCAAATTGCTCATTATAATAATTTAATACGTAATTATATAAACAAATATCTTTTAATCAAAATTATGATTTAAATATATATATACATATACATATACTATATATATACCATTATGATTATATATACACATATACATATAATTAATTAAATTTCTTTTGAATATTATGTTGTAAAAAGAAAAGTATAAAACAATATATATATATATATATATATATATATATCAGAATAAAAGCATCGATCAACATAACCAGGCCATAGCTACAAGTAGAGGCATGCACCTGCTACACACAAAGGAACAACCCCAAATGGAGGTATAGCAATCGCTACAAAGAATTACTCCATCCCACAATAAAACAAAGGTCGACGCCTCCCAAATCAGCTACCTTTTTAATTTAATAACAAGGCATCGACACTAACATGGCAAAGAAAAGTAAAACGACTTTAAGGAGATAGTCAGCCTTTCAAAAGGCTCGACCCAACCAAAATGAATGTGAGGAGACAAAATTTGAACAACATGCAAAGGACCTAACTAACAAGTAACTAAATTGACCACACTGTTGGCAAATAACGTGCATGGGGAGAGCGACAAGACAATGACAAGGAAAATGAACCTCATAAAGAATAAAAAAGAGCAACTGAATGGAAGTTAGATGTAATAAAATGACTCCAATCTAGAAAACATTCACAAAGAGTGGCTAAAGAAAAGGCAAAGCCATAAAGATAAACAACTATACTGGGGTTATGAGAATCGAACTCCATTCCTTATTAAACCAGTCGAATCTCAAACTGATACAAGGCGGCATAAAAGGCATTAAAAGCATATACATGAAGGGAAAGAAAACAGTGCGGAATACCTTCCCTTAACACTAATACAACAGGAGAGAAGAGAAAAAACCAGTTCTATAGCTTCATAAAACTAATGAGATGAATACATGCAGCATAAAAGAGATAACAAAATAAGCATTCACAGATTGACACAAGTATTTACGTGGGAAAAAAATTTCAGGTAAAAAACCCACCACACCAAGCAAAGACATATTTGTATTACAACAATCAAAATATTACATACAAAATTCTTCAGTCTTCATTCTCTGATCAGCTCATAACAACACTCTAGTTTTCACTACTTCAAGTTACAATGCTCTCAGCATACCATACATTACATGACTTGCTACTATCTGTACCCATCCGTCAACCTAAGATTGACTGTACAAGTCTTACATCGCATTTACACTTTCCAACCAATCGCAGACATCAAGTTCATGCACCGATCACCCAATCATGCCATCTGATCTTCACTGAAAGATCTTCTTGCATCGGGTCGCCCAAGCATTCAATTCCTTGCCTAAATCAGGTCAGGTCTCTAGTTGAAACTCGACCTGCAATAACTATCATTAACTATTTTGGCTTCTAGCCAATCAACAACTTGACACTGAGCCACGTGTCGATTTTCTATTCACCTATCGCTATTGACTTTGGTCCAGCTCAGTCAAGCTCGGTCAACTGAGCTCCGAGCTCGCTCTGCCTGCTACCGTGTCACCGCACCGAACTCAGTCACCCATCACGATATGATGGTGAGCTCATCTAAGCTCTGCCAGACTTCCCCGCACTATCGCCAAGCAGTCTTCAGCTCGTCGTGGTGTGGTGGTGAGCTTACCCGAGCTCACCCTGACGTTACCTATGCTACCATAGCCCTATCTGAGTCAACTCGTGGTATGGCGGTAGACTCGCCCGATCTCGTTCTAGTCTTCACCGCGCTACCACTTCCTTGTCCAAGTCATTCCACGGTATGGTGATAACCGCTAAGCAAACCGTAGGCGGTCATACCACGCTACCGTGGGGCTACTAGGCCAGCCCGTGATAGGGCGGTAATCACCAGACAGATCACAAGAGGTCTCACCGTGGCCACTGCGGTGAGAGGACCCACCGCCTATGGTGTGGTGGTAACCACCAGACAGACCGTAGGTAGACTCACTGCGGCCACCGCGGTGAGTGGACCCACTGCCCGCGGTGAGTGGATCCACCACCCATGGTGAAGCAGTAACTACCAGGACGTCACCACGGTACCGCCAGGGTAGAACCAGACCACCGCGGTAAAGCGGTTAAGGGCATAATGAAGGCATTTTTCACCAAGTCCTTTTGTCTAAGGCTCAAAACTGGAAGTTGAGACATGATTTCCCAACAAGCTCCCACTTGGCGAAGACTTCCAGCTTCCTCTAAACTTCAAAAAATTACCGGCGATCATAGGCCCCAAGGCCCATCGATTATGTGTACCATCTGAACTTGTTTGTGCTCACCAGCTTCGTTAATGCATCTATAACATTCTTCAAAGTGTCAACCTTTTCAAGACAGACCTTTCCATCTTCAACCATGTCCCTCACGAAATAATACTGCACATCAATGTGCTTCATCCTGGCATGGAAATTCGGGTTCTTTTCCAAACAAATGGCACTCTGACTATCACATCATACTGTAATCTGCCCTCCATTAAAACCAATATCCGAACACAATCTACTTAGCCAAACTACTTCCTTGCAGGCATGAGTTGTTGCCATGTACTCTGCCTCTGTAGTGGATAGAGTAACTACAGCTTGTCACTTGCTCATCCAACTGACTGCTCCACCATTTAACATGAATGTGTATCCACTGGTGGATCTCCTATTGT